>JBBPTV010000367.1:0-18906 GCA_038094275.1 Tubosaeta brunneosetosa | reverse complement strand
CACCTCGAATTCACTGTGATCGGGTATGCCGTCACTCTTCTATGGTACCCGATTGAAATTCGTATCTTGACAGGCTGACCGTGGCGAACGAGATGTTATCGCTACAAGGGTCTATCCAACCAGACCCATTTTCACCTGAACATGTCACTCGGCCTAATAAGGCACCGTCCTCCCCCGCTCATCCTCGAGACGAAAGGTCGGAAGTCGAAACACATGTCAATGCCGATGAAGAAGATCTTGACGACGAAGATGAGAGTGACGGGGACGGGTTCAGACACCTCGCGAGACTTACGGAGGAAGCAAGAGCAGCCCAAAAGGCAGCATGGCGTGCCAAAGAACAGGCGGAACAAAATGAGAAAGCCAAAAAACGTAAACAACAAATGGATCATGATGGGGAAGGTGATGAAGGTGTCCGACATGCCAAGAGGAAGAAAAAGAGAATATTATGATCTGGTGACTTTAAAAGTGGCATGTGGTACGTAGCACTCTGAATAGTCGCCAAATCACTCTCGCTGTGACATTGCGGTAAGCAAACCTAATTTGTTAAGACTGGTACGCGACCTTTGTTTGGGATAGTCTGACCAGTGGCTCCGTGCATGCTGTCTCTAGCTACGGTAGGCGGGTTGATTTACGGCTAACCGCGGTCATAATCCCCATTATAACGACGACAACGAGGGGCAAAACGGCGCACCTACCGCCACGAGGAGGGCGAGGGTGTGCAAGGGCGCGCCAACCTCCACAGCGCCGACGACGACAATGGCGACAAGGTGATGTAAGTCCGCTTCTCTGCGTGGTCGAAACCCAGGGTTCCGCCCATGCGGAGAAGTGAGTCTGCGGTCCGCGAGCCGGAGGCAGACCCAATAGACACCCAGACCTGTTTCATCGCCGGTAACGCCTTCGCGGCAGCGATGTTATTTCCCATCCGAAACCCCATTTGTCGATGGCTATTTGGGAGAACACAAGGTTCTATAACATCGTCTCCTCCAGGCTCTTGTTTCATTGATAATCCACAGTTTCGCTACCATATGGTTTCCAAGTTTTCCCTCTTCACTACCCTTTTACCCGTTTGTGCGGCTGCGGCTGGTTCATTCTCTCCTCTCGGTGCTGCGAGAATCGTCGGTCCCAGCCGAAGAGTCGACTAATGCCAATCCCCCCGATGTAAGCTACAGCACAAAATTTTGAACAGATGTTCATAGTTCTAAGCAAGCAAACCGTCAGCGTTCTGGCCCGTTTGTAAGGCGAAGTGTCTGCTCACCTTCATGATGTTCTCCATGGTCTCACCGCGTTTCGCATTCAGAATGAGATGTGCCTCATCCAACGTCATACGGTGTTCGCGCGTCAACTTGTCGGTGATCGAAGCAGAGGTAGCATTGCGCACGCCTCCGACATCGGAGTTTAGCGCCTCTGGATGGTGCGTTCATCAGGGTGATTAGGATGGAGGTGACGAGTCGAACAATGCAACAGTGACCTGAAGGTGGAGGGTCATACGAGCCAAATGCACATGAACACGAGGCAGAAAGCAATGATCGTTGAGTTGCCAGGATCGGAACTCGGCGACCCCGAAGGGAATTCAGTGTGATTTGGTACCTCACCCTTCTATGGTACCTGACTGAAATTCGTATCTTGACAGGTTGACCGTGGTAGCAAACGGGATGTTGTCAACACATGGGTCTATCCAACCGGATCCATTCTGTCACTCGGTCCAATAAGGCACCGCCTCCCGCTCATCATCAGGATGAAAGATGGAAGTCGCAACACATATTAGCGGTAGTGAAGAAGAACCTGGCGACGACGGTGAGAGTGACGGGGATGGGGTTCAGACACCTCGCCAGACTCACGGACGAAGCCAGAGCAACCCCAAAGGCAGAAGGGCGTGAGGCTAAAGAAGAGGCGGAACAAAATGAAGAAGCCAAAAAACAGATCATCGGGTCAAGGTGATGGTACGTTGCACTCTGAATAGTTGCCAAGTCTCATCCTCGTTGTGACGTCGCGATAAGCAAACCTTATTTGATAAGACAGGTACACAACTTTAGTGTGGCTTTGCCAACCAGTGATGTCAGTACCATCCCCTATGATAGGTGTTTACAACCGTTGAACCTGCGACCATAATCGCGTGCAAGTAGGTGCAGTCCGCTTCTCTGCTGCTGGTTGAGGAAGGGTTTCGCCATTGCGGAGAAGAGTAAGTTGTGACGGCCAGAGACAGACGTACAGTAGACACCTAATGATATGTTTCATCACCAGTCACGCTTTCACGGCAACAATACTTGTCGATGGCTTTTCAGGAGAACACGTATATACATAATGGTTTTGCGACGACGTCTCCTCCAGGCTCTTGTTTCGTTGACAATCCAAAGGCTCGTCCCTCATCATGGTTCCCAAGTCTTCCTTTTTCTCTGCCCTTTTACTCATTTGTGCGGCGGCGGCTGGTTCATTCTCTCCCCTCGGCGCTCGCCTGGGCTGTCAGGAGAACCGTTAGTCCCAGTCGAATCACCCGATTAACGCTGATCTCCCGCAGGCTACGACTTGAGCTGGGCTGGTGCCATCTTGTCCGAGGGCGAGGTTTGTGTCATTCCTATTTCGCGTCATCCACAATCACATATTCTTACAAACAGGGAACCTTTACAGTCGTGACAGCTACACTTACTGCCCCCACCCTCGCTGGAAATGATGGTGTAGGTGGTGCTTGGGTCGGTATTGATGGTGTCAGCTGTCAAAACGCTGCCCTCCAGGCTGGTATTGGCTTTAATCTCACGGATGGAGAACCCTCGTACAGTGGTGAGTAAAACATGATCTCCAATCCGAATTGATGTTCATTGCGAAAAGCCTGGTACGAGTGGTACCCCGACGGCATTTCCACTTTCTCCGATGTCACGATAGCTGCTGGCGACCTTATCACGGTCACAGTCATGGCCACCTCCGCGACTTCCGGCTTGGCGATCATAGAGAACCTGACCAACGGTCAGAGCGCCACTCAGGATATTACGTCCACCAGTGCTCTTTGCCAACAAGATGCTGAGTGGATCGTCCAAGACCCCCAGATGGATGGCGGTGCTCTTGCTCCTTTTGTCGACTTTGGGAACGTGGTCTTTGTTGACGTCGTTGCCTCCGGAACAAGTGGTACCTTGACCCCCTCGAACGCTAACCTCCTCCTCAACATAATGCAGGATGGTAAAGTGCTCACTTCCGTCTCTGCCAGCGAATCATCCCTCGTTGTCGAGTACGGTTCAAATTAATGGCTTTTTTTTTCACCAAGGTTAGCGACTTTCGTCAGTTTATACCAATTTTTTCATCAGGGAAAATGTAGTCAACATGACTTATATCTCATTTTTTGGCATCTTTGCCGTGATCCACAATGTATGGCTACATCAATGTTGATCGAACTGAGTGCTGTGAGATGACTATGGACCCGTGCAAAGATAGGCAGGACGATCAAACAACCAAGATGGTTTATGACAGTAATGTAGGGACAGGAAAGGTGTAGCGGAGTACTTTTACAATTAATAGATAGGACAAGCCAGAGTAAGGTAAAATAGTCACGCTTCAAGAAATCTACACACTGGATTGTGAAACAGTGTGCTTGAAGCGAACAACGACAACGGTCACGTTATCGTTAGTCTGTCGCGATAATGCGTGTCGAACGAGTGTCTGACTTGCATCTTGTGCATCCGCAATGTTCCTCACCAAGTCAATCGCTCCCTGATCGCCCGTGATATCCCACAACTTGGACGGTATTAGTTAGGGAAGGACGTGCCAAACAGTACGCACCCCGTCACATGCTAGGATCAAAAACTCGTCGTCGTCGCAAAGCTGCGTCTCTGTGGTGTAGGGGGAGCCGACAACAAACTCCTTCATGGAGGAATCACCCAAAGATCTCGTGACGGCGAGCACACCATTGACGCGTCCGCTCATGACAAAGCCACCCGCGTCCGTGATCCGTTTCGCTTCTTGTTTGTCAGAGCCTTTATGATCATAAGTCAAACGCACGGCCTTTCCCGCACGACAAAGAACCCCTCGTGCGTCGCCTGCATTGGCACTGTAAAGAACGCGACGGAGTGACGGGGGAGGCGATACAACAGCAGAAGTATTTGTCTGATTTGCTGGAACGGTGGATGGCGATGGAGAACCAGGCGAAGGTGGGGGCGAACTGCTACCCCCACTGATATTTTTCAGAGCTCGCGCGAAGCGACTAGTGGGCGATCCAGTTTTAGTTTTCTTGGGTTTCTGCCTTGCCTTGCCGGACACAGGCGGTTCTTCACCAGAGTCGCTGACAGGGGATTCAGAACCACTCCCGGAGCTCTTGGTGTCTTCTGTGCCAAGAGGTACAGCAACCAGTGGCGTGGCGGGAGGAAAGGAGAGGAATGATTGTCGACCGTCTCCGTCTTCGATACGTAAGAACGCAGTCACTGCCGTGCAACCCGAATGAATCTTTCCGTCAGATTCCTCGCAGAGGCGGGATATACGTCTGTCAACATTGTGGAATGTCTCGTTAAAGACATCAGGAATCGTAGTTGACGAAGAGGTGCGTAAGGAGTCGAGAAGATACTGTGGCAGACATGAACATAGTCGTATCCACGGAACAGCTGCAGCACTTGCCTCGTGAAAATGCTGGCCGCACCACTCGGCAGCATGTTTTCCAGCATGGCCGTCGAACACCGCAAAGAATCCCTGACCTCTCACGCCTGCGAAATCAACAACAAAAGAGTGTGCATCCTCCATGTACCTGCGCGTGCCCTTGTCTTCGGACACGCCAACTTGGAAAGCAGTGTTTCCGATAGAGTGCTGGTTGAGGATCTGGTGGATACAAGATGAGATTGTCTTTGTCGTGTGACTCGGTTCAACATACCCCGAAAGTGTCGAGACCATCCGCAGTTGTGATCGACCTTGAACGGGCGTTTGGGGAATCTGAAAAACGAGGGGTCGCCATTAGAAGATGGTGGTGGATGAGAAAGATACGGAGGATGATTGTCTGGTCACGTGCCACCCCGGGGTAGATCGCTTATCGACTTTGAACCACAACCGCCTTCATCTGATTGTCCGCCTTTTTCGATTCCCTCGAAAACTGTGGATGTCTCAGCAATCCACCGCTGCAAAGCCTTCGTTACAGGGGGTAAAGATAAAAGCGAGGAAAGGCGCAGTCAAAGCTCAAGCAAAGCACGAACCTACAGGTTAGTATTCCACCTCGCTCACGACACTTATTTACGCTTCCATCCGACTTCAGTCTTTAGAGACCAGCTTTATAAACACCTAGAAACTGTCCCCCAGAACGATTTTGAGTCTTTTGCTACAAAGCTCGTACAGGCTGGGTCCACACTCGAGTTCTTGAAATATGCAGATCCCCTCTTCGAAATCATCCTTGTTGGCGGTCTCGTACAGCCGGGCGGTTCATACATTGATGACGGTGCACCCACGTCCCCCTTCACAATCTTCAATGCAGAGGACCCTGCATCGGTTGAAGAGCTGAAGAAATACGTCGAAGTGCTCAATAAGGTCATCAGAAGGTACGCTTGTACACCACGCCCGATGCTTGTCACATCTCGTTCCTCTAGATACAAATATCTTCAGAAGCCCCTCGAGGAGCAGACCCTGCCCAGTCTGCTCCAATATATCAATCGCTGGTCTGCTAATCAGCGCGACAAGCTTGCCATCACCATCGGCCTTCTTCTGTCTCAAGGCATCGCTAGCACCGCTTGTCTACAAAGCCTTACCAAGGATCAACTCGTCAAAAACGGTTTGTGAGCGCTATTCGTGCTATCATGGACCACGTGACCATTTTACTAGACGCGTCCGTTACCGTCCTCGCTATCATATTCCGCGCCTACCTGGCTGATCAGTCGATGGACCACCTTTCTGCTTCCCTTAAGCGAGGAAATATTAAAGATCTTCTTCTCTTCTTCCCTCCCAACCGTCGGGATGCCAAGATACTCGATGATTTCTTTAGAAAGGAAGGTCTCCCCCAGGTAGCGGAGTGGTTCACGAAGAAACAATACGCCATTGCGAAAGAAGGTATCATAACTGAACTCAAGGGATTTTCTGGACAAGATGAGGCTGCAGAAACAGTACGTGTGGATTCCTTGATTCGTGACTTGGAACAGCCGATCCTGTCTGCCCGGACCAGATCATATCAGCTATACAGAACAAGCTGGAAGAGCGATCACTCCCTGATGCAGATTTAATTCAATGTATCTGGCAGGGCCTCATGGCTTCCGTAGATTGGGGTGCTGCCCGGCCGGACCAGATAGAAGGCCTTGCCCTGCGTGAAGTAGGGGTACGCGCCGTACTCTTATCTGCATCTTTGAACTCACAGACAGTATCGTCGCGTACCGGATAGAAATTCTCCACCATCCTCGAACCATTCTGCACAGGGCCCAAGGTCGAAGTTGCCTTGATCAATCAAGTTCAAGTGTACTGCTATGAGGATACTCGAATTATGAAGGCGTTTCCCCAGATCCTCAAGGCATATATAGTTTTTGCTGTATTAGCGTCGTTTGTCCTCATCGCATCATAAACAGGTCTTATACAACAAGGACTGCATCTCAGACAAGGCAATCATCTATTGGCACCAAAAGGGATCCAAGCCTCAAGGGAGGCAACATTTCCTCAAAAGTACTGAAGCGCTTGTCAAGGTATCGGGTTTCTGTTCTTTCCTCCACATCCAAATTCATGCTCACAATTCCAGTTTCTCCAAGAACAAGACAGCGACGAGGACGATGGGTGAAGGTTGCCGCCCTTGTGATCTCACCGCTTGGCAGCTGTGTACCTACTACTTGTCAGAATTGCACTCAATTATGTCTTTTGGAACTTCTGTAGTCGATATCACCAAACACATCAATCGAACATAGGTACGTCGGACACGAGAATCGATGTGTAGATGAGCGCCATACTTGTCTAAGAAGAGCCTCGCGCAGCGTCCGAGAAACAGCCCGACTCTTTCCTCCCGCTGCTTGAAATATGGGCGTAGAACACAATACGGATTGGGCATCCTACATAGACGTAACTCGATGTCGCGATTAGAACAACTTGAAGCATGATGAGAGATAGATCAGTGGAGTATAAAACTCAGCTACTTGAATTGGAAAACAGATTCTTACCCGAACGCAGACATTCTTGAGGATCCAGCCTACCCGCCTTTCACAATGACAGATTGAGGAGCAGCGAACAGCTTTATTATTCTTCAGTGTCACGGTCGATGCTTACACAGAACAACATAAGTCCGTCGGTACAGTACAATTAAACAAGGGTGAAACCAATCACCATGCTTCAGGCATGGGTGCAAAGTCCCCCGACCAACCATTTACTCCATACATACTCAAGAAGATGTCATCAGAGCCATTGATAGGAAAGCCAAGATCCGTGAGGCCCTAGAGCCTCGATCAGCAAGTAGTGAGAAAGTCTCGAGGAGAAGCCACGAACCTCCTCTTGTATCCATGTCGGGATCGTCGAAGGGTTCACCATACCCCGGTCACCCGGCCAAGAAAACCCGAGTTCTTCCATTGTCAACGGAGGTGGACCAAGGGTGTGCTTGTCAACGTATGGACTAACCATACCTTCCGGTAGTATTGGGGGAGGCAAGTTCTGGATCGGCGCGGCGGTCCCAGGATGCATGCCTACTTTTCGGCGCAGGTTTGCGACCATGATACGCAGCGTGAGCGCATAACTGAATGCTCCGCGTATCAGAGAAACGCTTCGTAAAAAGAGAAACTATTTACAACTGACCGTTCTGCCGCTACATCGGAGAGTAGCTGTGCCAAGTGCTCGACCTGACTCACTATCGCAGGCGGGTCCAATTCAGCGGGGAAAAGGTTGACCATTTTAAGCAAGAAAAGGCCAGAAAAGGCCAGAGTGACAAGGCTATCATGCACAGCGTAACGGAGGGCAGCTCTGAAACATATTTGGCCCGATACGAAATGAAGTAGACAACCGACGGGACATACCGGTATGCCGTGGAGTTCAAAAAGATGGACAAACAATTAGACGCAGCGTCCTTCGCCTGAAAAGCGAGCTCACGTTGCTCGAATGGCATCTTGTCCCAGGATACCCCACGTAGAGCAACACAAACAAGCCAAAGTTTTGCATAGTGCAGTTCCGCAGCGAGAATTTTCCGTAGTAGAGATTCTTCATCCATGGTTTGACCTAGGGGATGTATGAACAAAGAGCTCGATGCGTAGCTAGAATTGCCTACGATGCAGCTCGTCACAATCTGCCCACCAGTTATCCAGGGCAATGTTGGCTCTGCGAATGAAGGCAAGTGTGTTGTGATTGATCTCACCGTTCAACGGTGCGAGGGTCTCGTATATTTGAGCTATGCGGTGGTGTCAAATATAGTGTGAGAAATCAAGACAGAACATATACTTTTGTGAGCAATCAGCTCGACCAACGAGATGAGTCGAACATCAGTGGAGGAGGTCATAGGATGAGTGAGAAGAAGCCGACAGTGCTTGATAGAGGATTCATCCCGCAACACGACGGGTCGACCGGTCCCTAAGCTCGTTCTGCATCGCAATAATGAGGTTATGCAAAGATCAGACCAGAGGGAAAAGCTCACTGATGGTCGAACCAGTAAAGACACAACCAGATCCGCGCCGAGATTACTAAAACGTCCTCTAGCTGAATTTCACACCGTGAAACAGATTTTACACACCAAGGTCTCGCTCTTCTTCTTCAGAACGCATTCCAGGTTCGTCAGCAAGTTTTTCAACTGCGTGGTGTAGACCCAGATCTAGTGCCATGCGCATGGCATGACCACTTGGAAGCCAACCGCTGGTGCTCCAGGCAGCTAAAAGCAACATCCCTACCACGTAACATTACTACCTACCAAGTCTCATGAACACGAAACTGCTTACCCATAACTGCCTCTTTCCGGACAACAGGACCAAACAATGAAGATCTGGCAATTCCTTGCGCCTCCTCCAAGCACCTGTAAAAAGTGGGGCTGAGAGGGGCATTGCCACTGCGGATTTTAGAAGCAATGGCAAGAATAGAATCAAAAGTCCACGGCGTACGCTCCATAAGGCCCTCAAATGTATCGTAACTCGGATCAAAAAGCGGGATAAAAATATGGCAGCCAGCGAAGAATCTGGGAGACCAAGGTTAGTGACATTGTGTTTGATGGATGAAAGCTTACATGTGGTAAAGTTCCCTGGCTTCCGTTTCAGGAACGAGCCCCTGGGGGAACATCCATTTGACTAGTTTGAAAAATGGATCCAGAGGATGCGTACCTTTTCAATCGCGTGCGGAAATATATTCCTCGGAACAGATTCCACCCGTTGCCGTTTCATAGGAGGGGCTGTAGATGGCGCTGCTGCCGCCTCCGCAGCCGCATTGGCCAAACCTTGAAGGGCCTCGATAGGCGCATTGAGTGTGACGCGAGGAGCTGCATCCTCAGCTTCATCTTCTGACGATACTACAGTGTTCTGGACCATTCCATACGTCGCGTGCTTGCGTTGCTGCGCGCATAGATAAACACTGCACATTTAACGAGTAAGTTAGACTTACCGCAGGAGCGAAGCCAGGAAGAGGGGGAAAGCTTAAATTAGGAAAACGGGTTGGTATTATGGCCCGTCCTGAACGTACTGACATACCGGTTATGGTGAGGACCAGCAGATCCCTGGCCCACGTTTATCGAGTGGCTAGGTTGCTGATTGCTGGACTGAGCCTGACTTTGTATTGCGGATAGGATACGGTCCAAAGATGATTGCATCCCAATCATCTGGCTCTGCATGACCTAGACTCGGTTGAGGGACGTTTACACCGCACATGGTTTGTGAATTACCAGATACTGGCCCTCAAGGCGTGATAAGCGCCTGTTTCCATGAATGTGAGAGAACAGATGCGTCTGCGGAGACGGACATACTCCACACTAGCTACGGACGCTGGTTGCACGTTCTTCTTCTCTGGCTTCTCGAAGATGCATGGTGTACCACTCAGCTGACAGCGACGGCACGGTGGCTGTCCGAGATGGCCCGGGCCGGTGCGGGAGGGCGGGCCAGTGAGCAAACAGGGACGCAGGACGACGGAAAGCATACCTCGCCCTCACACCTATTTTTCCCCTTTCTACAGGCTGTGCAGGCCCTAGCACCACGCTTGGGGATATTTGCAGGAGATTGGGATGGCGGGGGGTGAGCCGATCCCGCGGGTAATTGGGACATGCTCTGCTCAGCGTTGGCATGCGCTGGCAGGATGGTACTCGTCCGACGACGTTTTGAGGGCACTTCAGGGCTATTGGAAGTCGTGGCAGTCGGGGAGAGGGACATGGCGACAGGATAAGTCAGCGATGGAGCAGACACCGGTTTCAGCGGGGGGGATATCTGTTGTGACACGTGCGAACCAACTCACACGATCTGGAAAGCCGCGTAAATATCTTAACAGAGGTCCAGCTCATCCTAGTAGTAAGTACTAGTACTCAGTACTCAGTCATTACGTTCTTGACAACGATGTGCGGTGTGTGACAGCCATTTTCACTGCGCCGGATCATCTAACTCTCCATCCCACCGGCGTATCCCCTCGGCTTTCTCAGGAGCCAGGGTCTATGACGAGAACGATAAATGAAGTCGACAATGAGCCCCCCTACCCGCTTGGTCTCACGACGGACGGTGTTCATTCGAGGTCCGTCATACACTACCGAAAGCATGGTTATATTGTATCCAGCAAAAGAGCATGGGCAGGCATAGATTGCCAAGTTATCTATCTTGGGGAGGGTGGTGGAGATGCTTCCCATTCTATTGGAACTTCATCCTCAGATAGCTGGGTATCTTCAGTAATAGTCTTTGCAGTATCCTGAGTTTCCACGAGAGTGACGACCTCAGATGCAGGTGGCACTTCTTGCATGTCAACATCTGTGACTTGAGATGTCGACGCTTCACCGCCATTTGTTCTAGTTTCAGATCCCTCCCCCCTTTTCAAAGACTTGCCTTTCTTTTCGGCGGGTGGCTTCGGGGGAAGCCCGAAGAGGGTTGTCTGCCTAGTTAGGTCCTTCTTCTCTTTTTCTTTCCCTTTTTTATTTGTCGTACCTGGATTCATGATGTGCTTTGGTAACACGCAACTATCAAACGAGGAGCTTACGGGGTTTGCTTTGGTCGATCTCAACAGCTTCGACTTTGTTGAAAAAACTCTCACTCTTTTGGATTGACTTGGGTTGCTCAGGTTTTCGTGCAAAGGGGTTCTTCTTTGCGTCCCCAGTCGCCTTGCGAGCAAATGGATTGTCTCCTGCAGGTTATTTAAACATGTTTCTTGGGAATGTCTAAACGAGGTCACTCACGTTTGGGCGAAGAAATAGTGGTCTCAGTTTCTCCGACTGCCCGTCGTTTAGGATCCGCGTCAAAATCATTCGAACCGAAATCCTCCACTTCGCCGCGTTTTCTCTTCCCATCGGGTGAAGTGGAACGCGTAGTTGACTGGGGGCAACGTCTATCGAATAGACGCGGCACGCTCGAGCTAAATTCTGAATGTTCGACGACTCCCGTTGAACGCGTGAGCCCCGGTCTTTCGATCCTGGGGGGAGGGTTGAAGTTTTGTAGTAGCTTCGGCCGTTCCATACTCATATCTTCCTGTTCGAGAAGGCGTCTCCGTTCCCTTGCCTCTTCGGTCGGGTTTTGAGTATTTTCGCGCCATCGTTTGATTGCCTCGATCTTCTCTTGAAGACCTAGAAGTTTGTAAAATCCCGCAAGTTGGCTAGCGGCAGCTATAGAGTGTGCGAAATGCAAACGCCTGGTCAACTCTAGAACACGAGGAGCCTTCTCCGCTTTGCAAGCCGCTTGGACGAGCTTAATGATTAATTTGTCCAGTTCAATTTCCCGCTTGTCCAAGTCGGTCGAAGTCAACTCATCGCCTAAAGTGTCACGAGCCAGGTTGATGTGCATCCGTTCCCGGGCAAGCCTTTCACCGTGTGAGCTTGGCGATGGCAAACGTAACATCACATACTTTTCTTCAAATGGAGCCTCGATCGGATTCTTGTTTCGAAAGGGGAGTCTAACAGGCAGTTCTTGTGTCAGTGGTCTCGGAAATCCGGGGTGTTCTTGTCTACCCTGTGACAGAGCATAGGTTCCACGAAACACGTATTAAACTCCAGAAGTACCTTCAATATGACACACGTTAGAGTGTCTTGCGACAAACCAACTGGCCAGTATGATTCATCCTTCCCTTGCTTTCGGTCAAGTGTGTTCGCATCCAGCAATCGCGCCCATGTTGCACGATTAGGCCGTCGGAAATTGATCATAATGTGCACGAGTCCCGCCGAGTCGTATATTGCGGGTGCCTACCAAAGCTGTGTGACTAGAGATATATAGGAGTGAGAGTGGCGAATACATACGCCTTCAGCGGTTACTCCGATCCATTTAAGTGTATGACCTTTTTGTATCGGTAATGGTTTTGCTTGGATCACCTCAAATTCATCAAAAGATATCAATGTCATCATCAACCCTTGCGAGCCTGACAGAAGTGATTGAGTATCTCACACAAAGAACGAATATTATAATTGCCTACCATCAATGGTGGTGGCACCTGGTCGATGTATAACCACCACGTATTCCTCTCCAGCTGCCATAGTAACGTATTCGCCCTCAAGACCCAGCATGATGCGTTCAAGACCGGAACCGCTCAAAAAGGTGAGATCTCCACCGCTGGTAGCAATCACGACGCTCCCTTGACCCTGAATATCACCCCCAGACGAAGATAGATCTCGCAATGAACGCATAGGCTTTTCTCCTCCGGCAGCCAAACCAAGGACATGCTGACCCAAAGGAAGAACATAAGTCCAGTCACCTTGAGACGACCAGGTTCCATAAGGTTTGTAAAGAACCTGAGCTGGGTGGTCTTGCTCAGGCGGACTTGCAAGGAGCACCCCACGTTCACCTAAGCAATATGTATCGGCAAAATTAAACGATGGGAGGCGTAGACTACCCTCACCTAAATAACCCATATTATATTTAAAAGGATCTGAGAAATGGTAACTCTTGCGCGTCGAGATGTCATGAAAGCCGACATTGACAATGTGGTGGGTATCTTGATCTGTGACGTCAATCCAGCCAACCATGTTGTACGCTATGGCAGTTACGTAGTGAGTATGCATTTGTGCACAAAGGACGAAACCCACCGAGGTAACATTTCTTCCCATCCATTGGCGTCGATCCTGGCTGAAATGCCGGTTGTGCCTTTGTAATGCTCACTGCCAGATTTTCCCTGAGCAAAAATGGGAAGCTATTTCGATAAGCGCACCCATTTCTCTGACAAGCTCATCGCCATCCGCGGGTTGCCGTTCTCCGTGTTCGACCTCGATTCCAGCCCCAATATCATCAATTATCCAGTCGTCTCCATAATCATTGATTGCTCCAGGAGCATCACCGTCCCCGTTAACTAGGTCATCTCCCCACAACGTTGGCGTAGATTTACGTTTGACAGACACTCCCTGGGCAGCAGCAGCAGCAGCAGTTGCCTTTATGGGATCCGGTGAACCTGCAGGAACCGGATCCCTCCACCAGGTGACGATTCCCCCCGTATCTGCCCATGCAAGGAGATTCTGAGAGGGTGAAAACGCAAGTTGTGTAATCAATGCGTTGGGAGAACCAGCATGTCTACCAAGACCATCAGTATTTTTTTTTCGGGTATACACTATTTCAATGCTCACCGCCAAAGAACATGTTTGGTCTGTGTGCCCCAAACTAAAATTCCTTCCTTGCAAGCACTCGCGAGATACACTCCGTTAGCCGAAAGCGCAAGCGCCGTTGTAGCGCCCGTTGCACTGGGATCTGAGAGACTAAAAGATTTATCCCAATTCGATCGGGAGATGGCAATAATGTCTGTGCAAGACAGCTTTCAGCCGTTCACTCCGAAAAAAGGGCAATACGCACCATGTGTTCTGGAAGCCACGAAGAAATACTGTCCAGACGGATGCCATAATGCAGAACAGTCGTGCATGAATTCTGAGGACCTGGATAAAAACCCACTCAGCAAGAGAACGAGCCGGGAAAGTAAGGATAGCGATATCACTCTGCATCTACCACTGCCGGAATGATCCCATCAATACGCCTCTCGACTTTCGGCTCGCTTTCTGAGACGTCCCATACAGTAATTGTACCGTCAGCTCCACTAGTGGTCTATATTTCATTAGTCGATGAACCCTTAAGGAATACAAACATACGAACAAGGAGAGTGCCAGAGGGGTGCCAAGTCAACTTTCGGACACATTTCTTATGCCCATCCAGTACTTGAACATTGGTAACCTCGTTCAATTCCATGATTTTGACAAACGTCTCACTGAGGATAGTTAGAAACGGAATAGTGCAGATTAAGGATGGGCGCACTCGGTGGCAACACCAACGCGCTTCCCCGTGGGGTCAACAGCAATGGCGCGAATAGATGCACCAGCAGCACCCATGATCAACCCATGAAGATCGGGTGTTCCGTGAGGGTAACTACGAACCTCGGAGTCTTTGCTTCCAGATAACCAGTGCTCGTTCTGCCAGACATGAGTCCACGAGTGACGCTAACCAAAGAGAAAAGACATACAGAACTTGCAATAGCTGTTATTCCCTCATCGGCCTCGTACGCAACTTCCGGTTCCTGATATTGATCCTTATCCATTTGCCATATTCGAACCAAGCTGTCTGAGCCACCAGTGTACGAATGTCTGAACAAGACACAACACCCACATTCCGGTACATGAACTCAGCAAAGAATCACCAGCACAAGAAAGTGACTTACTTTCCATCACGCGAGAAAGCAAGACACGTATACCCAGGTTCATGGGCAGAATTGGTAAGCGTTTTACCTGTGCTTGCCATCGTTCACGACAAAACTCAGGAAGTGTGCGCCCACGTAGTCACACTTCGCGTACCGTCACCTCACGTGCATATGACAGTCACACGCGACCCCATTAATTACGCTTCGAATGCTAGTGACCAACTGTATACGTTCATACAGCCAAACAGGCCTCTAATAGGTTTCTGAAAAGCCCATCAAGTATTTCTCCCGTAGAGCCTCCGAATCCTTTAAATGACAAGCCGTGCAAAGGCCTCCCCAGTTGCTGTCTCCTGTGCAGAAAGTATAAAAGGACGTCCCAGTCAAAATGTGGACTCTCGAACTGTAATGTACGAAGCTTTGGGAACGCTTCCCGTCTCGCGTCATGCGCTAGGAACATCAGGACTGAGTCCACACTATACCGTGATAGGGAGAGGTCTTCGATGTTGGGCGCGGTATGCATGAAGGTACTAGCGATGTCAAAGCCTTCGAAAGGGCTGTTGATAGTGACATGGAGAAGGGAAAGAAATCTAGGTGTCTCCCGTTTGAGATTCCGCAAGAAAAGCTGGATTTCTCTCGGTGATGAAACATTGGTAAAGTCGAGGACAAGTTCCCGTAGTGCTGGAGCGAAAATGATTTCTATAAGCCCTGTTAGATAGAGGCGCGACATGTCAGGCCCCGGTTTGAGCATCAGGAATCGTAATGAGGGCATTTCAACCGCGCTGCGCGTGTCCAAATGATCGAAATCGACGACCTCGTCTGTAAGCACCAAGCTAGAAAGGGACTGCAATCCAGACAGGACGTCAAGAAAAGTCGTTGGAGGAAGGCCGAATGCCGGAACTCCAGCCAAAGAAAGGGAAGTAAGATTTTTCAAGGGCATGGTGGTCGAGATTGATATCAACTCCCCGAGTTCCAAGTGGGTCAACGTCGGGAACGAGGGCGCGGAGAACACGGGCTCTGCCATACTGGTGCGGGGATGATGGAGAACGACTTTTTCTAGCAGGGCTGCGCGACTGTTACCAAGGCCGTCTAACAGCTCTGGGACGGGAACATTAGTATGAATTTCCAGGCGACGACAGATATGCATATGGTCGAGTATGGTGGCCGTGATACGCGGATAATCTAGTGCAAATGCTTGACGTGGATGAAACCCGCAGACGAAATGCTGTCGAAAAGCAATAAACAAGGGTAATCCCCGCGAGCTAACGAGATATAAGTCGACCAAATCAGTGGACTGCTGGACGTAGAGGCGAATATGCGTCCAGAACGATGGGATCCCTACAGCGACCGTTCGCCAGCCCTTCGAAACATGAGACATTACGAGCTCGGGTCTGACAACTGGCCACTCCGGTTTGTTGGGTTCGAGAGATGGCTGGTACCCCATCCATGCATCAGACTGTGCAACCACCTCCCCAAAAATCATTCCCAGCACTTCGACCGGTAGCATGGCAATGTGCGCACGGGTGGGCTCAGAATTGTGGGATAATTTCTCGAGGCGAGCAGCTTCGCGATACATGGCATGCAACGCACGCTCCGATTCCCATATCTTGGACACGAGCCGAGATAATTGTTTCTCTGCCATCGAGCGGGGTTGAATGATCTAACTCTGGAGCGTGATGGGGAACTGAACATCGGGGTAAGTTCCGACATGCTCACCTTCAGGACTGGGGAGCCGAATGATGGCACTGTATCGGCGAGCCAAGTGAGAAGCTTTATACCTTCAAGGCAGTAACCTTGCTGAAATCGGCTCTTCAAGCAGTGGCTGGCGCAAGGGATGCGCGGAAATTGAGGAATGGACAGCCTGACAGCATCGTTCAAGGGTCTGTTGACGTGAAAGTGTATACAATCTCGGCAGTCTCTTGGCGCCTCGAGCCTTGAATAATTCTGGGGTGACTGGTACGAGAGTGGCAACTCGTAGCAGAATTCTAGCCTACTAGCGGAGGTCAGAACTTGCCAGAAACCTGATCCACACCGACGGTCTGAAGTTGACGTCAACGAGTCGGCTACAAGTTCCCAACTGCGCCCGTGCCACCAGCCGCTGTGGGTCATGAAAGTTTCAGCAAACCTTTCCACTGGGCGAACACCACCCACTTGAAGGAGTGTGCATTTGCGCACACGACCTCACCGGTCACTGCCTCGCAGGCTGCCAAGGAATTTTTGATCGGTACGTCAGAACGGTCACCCAGCTAGATGGCGCGTCACATCGGAACTAACTTGTATCAAGGCTTAATTTATCAAGCCTCCGACTATCGTTGTTGACTTGTTCGTCGCTAAGAGTCAAAATTTTCAACAAGCTGGCTAATCGAAGACCGCGACATATCTACTGCGCAGTCAGGTGTTCGGACCAAGTACAAACTTCCTATTGTCATCCCACAAGCGACAAGTTTGACATGGTCTAGGCGACAACGTGTGTGCGGGGAGGCAAGTGAACCATATCGAGGGATCCCGGCCTTCTTCGCCGATTTGATTGGCAGGTGTGTATCCGTGTAGGTTTTAAACCCCCCCTGCCGACTGAGCCACGAACGTGATCGAACCCTAGTCCACTCACAGCTATGCCCGTCTTCAAAGACGTTGAAGTGTGGATAGAAGACTCGCAACACCGGAAAATTGACCACCAGGAGGTGTCCATCGATTTGATTGATGACCGAACGGTCACAGTAAAAACCGCAATGTTCAGGGATGAGGTAGGTAACGGGTAGTTACGTATTCACCTCAGACGTGATCCATGCGTGTAGCTCTATACTGTTCACTGCCAGTCTCCAGTCTCCGTCTTTTGCGAAGTTTTCATCCTTACTCCATCCTGCATACGCAAGCACGCTGCAAGATTCTGTCTCGACAGTACTGGAGCGACGTCCAAGGATGTTTCGGGCTCGTCCGAAGATCATGCCATGGGGCAATTTCAAGAACGCGGACTAAGAACGCCGAAGAGGCAGTATCAGCAGGGTAGGCACATTCTCCATCTCTCTGGAGTTAGAAGATTATTAAGTGTACTGGTAGGTAAGCTGGCGAGTGTTGATGTAGAAATTCGACGTGTAGGCAGGATTGTCAAATGTGAACCCCGTGAAGAATGCGAACCCGATGGGGAAGAAGGGCCCGGTGTAGCAGACGTCTGTATGATTGACGATTTCGGGGAACTCCCTTGGCTCCTTTTCCATTTCGACATCATTGCCAAGGAACCGCTTGAGGTTTCTATTATGACTGCAAAGTCCGGCGAGAAACTTGCACCTCGTAGGACACCCAGGAACCAGCGTCGGGGAACGAGAGGGGGTCCATTTGGTTCCATAACAGAAGGTAAGTTTTGGACTTGGTGGTGGTGATATTACCTATTCCGTATGTTTCTTGCTTGTCAGGACTCGGAAGCAAGACGTCTTGCGAGACGAACCACGAGTGCTTGCAAAACGGCAAGAGACAACGCATGTACGATGGGTCAGCTTCCATTGATGGAAACCAAGGACATGTTAATTCGACACAGCTGGAGGTGAGGTGAAACCTCTGCTTCCCACCAATCTGTCTGATCTTCCCTTGGAAGGAATACAAAAAAGAAGAAGCCGAGGAACGAAGGCTTATGCGAATGTTGCAGGTCAGTGCTTGTTGTTGTTCTACCATCGGAAGCTGTAACTGGCTCGTAGCAACGATTGCACGCTAAGAGAACAAGAAACCTAGAGCTACGTAGATTGCTCGGGGAGTACCCATGAATGCTAGGAACCCAGATATGTTCATAATTTCCCCCGGGCTTTCCGTGCAGGCCCCATGTCAATGCCCTCCTCCTGCTTCAGTACATTTTCGAAATCTCTGTACCTGTAATACAGCTTAAATGACTCTGGGTTTGCAACTGTCCCGCTCGGGATAACGTCGACACCAGAGACAATTTGCTTGACCGCAATCTCGATCTTCTTGCCATTTACCGTGTACTAGAGGGGGAATGTATATCAGCCCTGTTATATCGATTAGCGAAGCTCATACCGGTATATCTCTCACATCGAATATTCCTGCAGGCTCATGCCTCCTGCTCAGGCCTTCCCGGATTACACGTCTGATTCTCGTTCTTAAATCCCTTGTCAGTCTCCCCTTCTTCATCTTCAAAAATAAGAGAACTCTTTCATCATCTTCACCTTCTCTCCGTTGTCCCACACAAAGGGCGTCTTCCACAGCTTCTAGCCCCGCAGTCTCTCCATT
>JBBPTV010000366.1:0-25091 GCA_038094275.1 Tubosaeta brunneosetosa | reverse complement strand
TGATATATCTACACCAACACAATATAAATTCCTAGGAGGGAGCAAGGGAATAAAGGGAAAACATATTCTAGAGGTCATTTCAAATTGGGAAGTGAAGCAGTGTGGTGGCTCCTTTTGGGTATGTCACTGCTTCACACCTGCTTACATAATCGCTTAGATGCGCCCAAATGGGTGCCTTATTGAGAGGTCAGTGGGATGCATCAATGATGCATCAGAATTTATTGTCATACTTTTGAATCACTATCTAATAAGGATTACCACAGAATCATACATCAGGGTCCCTGGTACTGGTGCCTCTACACGTTCATGGACTGGGTCTGATGTGTATGGCTGCTTCTCAGGTTGATTCCTGGGGTTGTTGTCTCCACTTGATGGTGGTGTCACATCTACTGTGACTCCTGGTAAGCCTTCCAGTTTGTCCAGCTTATCTGGATCCCCTTCAGGTGCATTCTCTGTATCTGCTTGATGATGTATGTGGAGGGGCTCTGTGGGTGCATCTGGATGATGCTTGTTGTCACCTGGCATGTCCTCAGGGTCTTTTCCATGGTTATGTGCCACCGCCATGTCCCCATCACATCCTGTGGCTTCAAGATTGCCACTCGCATATGGTACCTGCTCTCCCCCAAGCTCGTAGCTCTCAGGTCTGTCTAAGTGTTGTATGGGTTCATTGGGTGGTTTAGGTGGTATGGGCAGTGCTGCAGGTATGTCACCTACTTTGTATGTGATGTGCTGACCATCTGGTTCAGCTGGCATGGTCAATTGTATGTGCCCTCTCATGCTACATCTCCCCCCTCAATCGACTCTGCTTGACACATTCTCGTGTCCTCCCACTCAATATGCATGTTGCCATGCTTGTCCCTGCTCCCTTTGTCGGCCTCTGCGTCTGTGTGTTCATGTGCAATGCATTCACTTTGCTTGTGGATGGTGCTGCTACCTGGGTCAACTTGTATGGATGCAGGTTGGGGTTCTGTGTTGTGCTTTTCATGTACACATTCCTCTGTGTGGTCGCCTGCGCCTGTAGGTGCTGCCTCTAGCACTCCCATGTGCTGTCCAGGTTGAGGTGTTCTCTTACCATGTGTACCCACTCCCTGCACACCTTCCTCCACTCTTGCCCTGCTTGCCTCTTCTCATACCCTGCTGTCTCGTCCTGCTGTGCACTCTGCTGCATCTGGCAGCTCTGGTGGTACATCTGGATGATGTGCCTTGTCACCTGTTGTGCCCTTAGGGCTTTCTGGCGTTGGTTGGGCATTATCACACAATGCACTTTGTGTGCTCGCATTAATGATGGTGGAGTGTGGGTGATTGTGTGATGCATGGCATGTGCTCACGTTGGTGGTGGCAGTATATGGATAGTTGTGTGCTGGGATATGCATGATCATATTGCCTTGGTCTTGGCTGACCTCAGCGTTGTGTGAGGGGTGCAGTTGAGCCATGCTCGCCACATTTTCGTCATTGTCACAGGTGCTGGGCTTGGTGCTCATGTGGTTGATGCTCTCATCGCTGTGTTCATGGCTATCCGCTGTGATGGGTTTGCTGGTGGGGGTTTCATCTGTGGCCTCATTCCCAGTGAGAAAATGTGATATGCCAGACAATGCATGTGTATGGAAACATAGGCCATAGCCGGACATTGTTGTACCTACCAAATGGGCCCCCACCATAGTTGTTTCCACTACATTGATGTACCCACCTGTATGTCCAACTATCTCATATGTTTAGGTAGTTCTACATATCAATTTTCATGGACCATGTCCCACTCTTATTTTATATGCTGTTCTAGGCCATTCTAGTCCAGACGATGCAGTTATATCATCCATAGCAGTGCATATGAATGCATACAGGTGCATTGTATGTACCCACCCTCTCATCCTGCCCCGTCCCCACCCCTGCCCTCTTGCCCACTCCCCTGCTCAATTGGCCTGCATTCTTTGCTCTCGCTGACCCACCCATCTATGCACTCGCTCGCCCCACCCTGCTCACTGCCTCCATTGTTCGGAATCACCTAATACATCAGAAGTTCCACAAATTTGTTGATCATGTCAGCTGTCCTATTGGTCCACACGCCGCTCATGATCTGTGACAATAAGGGTGTGATAGGTTTGTACTTCTTGTGCATACCAATTCCTTTGTCTCATATTTATATTTCTGTGTACCTTTTGTTAGTATAACCATAAATGAAGTAGATAGATCTATATTGTTACCACTTTGGCCCCTGCTGACAAGGCATTGAAGTACATGTTAAATTCCTCTAGTGACCCACCAATTTGCTTCTGGTAACAATGCATACAAAGCATCCTAGAAATAAGTAGGCATGAATAAAAATAAGAGTCAGTGTTTACATACACACCTTGCACTTTTGTTCAAGGGTGGACACCATGTCACTTTCCTCTTTGTCTTCTGGACTGTGGTAGTACCTTGATTCTGTGTACCTGCTTCTCTGACTCTTGCATTTTCTAATATACATGATGCCACATGAGCTGAGAATATGATCATGGAAAAGATCACTCCACCCAGCATGCAATTTGACTGGTCTTCAACAACATTGGTGTTTGCAGAAGATGCCTTTAGATTGCCAACCAGGCAGTTTGATTTGCCAGAAGCTTGAGCAGTAATGCCTTCAACAACATTGGTGTTTGCAGAAGATGCCTCTGGATCACCAACCAGGCAGTTTGATTTGGGAGCTTGAGCCAGAGTAACATTTGCATCACTTTCTGCTTCCTGCAGAGTAAATGTATCAATCACAGACTGCATGTGATGAGGGACCGATAGCCTTTAAAAAAGGTTAGCAGGGAGAGTCCGAATAATGAGTATGTACAGTGGATTCTGAACTAACGGCATGGGAAGAGCTATCATATCATGTTAAAGTATGACCTCCAGACAACTCTGGAGTTGTACACATGCCAACTCCGGCTGTTTCTGACCCATTTCTTACCTTACCACTTTCAGACTCACTTATACCCATTATAGTATAGTCATACCTTGTGTCATTTGCTTGATGGTGCTCCTAGTCCCTCTTAACACACACTACTATGCCTTTGATGTTTCCTGATCTAGCATGCCTATTCTTGCCTATTCCACTCCGGAGTGTTCTGGAGCTAAGCATATGCTTGTCTTCAACACTATTTAATTCTCTTTAACTCCTTCCCTTCACCTCAGTTGTGTTCTGTACTTGCAGCACAGTCTGAGGTGAGACTTTTCTTGATCCCTTAACACTTTGTATTTACATTACCTTAGTTGGGCAATTGCTGCCCCTATTTAGTATTTTGACAGGTTATGAGCCCTGCTAGTGTACACTAGCATAACACTCTATGACCTTGCATAACTCTGCTCACACAGTGTAATCACTGTTGTATCCTGACTACAACTCCGATGCCCTCTGAGACTTCCTCAATTGTTGAGTGCCCCACTCTACTCAGACCTGAAAACTTCCAAGTGTGGAAACTATGTATCTCCACCAAACTCTGCAGGGAAAAGGTCCTCGGAGTCATACTCAGTTCAGATATCTGCCCAACCACTGGTGCCTCTGCCTCTGCCTCTGCTAAGCCTCAAAGCTCTGCCTCTGTCACAACCAGCTCAGGAGATAAAGTCCAAAAATGGACCAAGCAAGATGAAAAGGCACATGGTATCATCCAGGACCATATCTGCAATGCAATCCTTCTCTGGACAGAGTCCTATACCTCTGCCAAAGACCTATATGACACACTCCTAGAACTCTACCAGAAGTCAGACCTCCCCTCCACTTATCACTCCTATTGCCAGTTATTTGCATTGGAGTGGGATGGAAAATCCGACATCTCTGAGCACATTGCATCCATCTGTGCTTTGGAGAGTCAATTAGCAGGCATGAAGTATGTTGTTGACCCCTAAATCCTTGCCTTCATCCTTCTCCACTTGCTCCCAAAAACTCCAGAATGGAGCATCTTTGCATTGTCAATCATCAACACCATTGATGAAAGCAAACTCTCCTTCAACTCTGTCGAGATCCACTGTTACGTTTTCTTTTCTTGTCTTCCCCTTTTGGACATTCGTGTACACAGACATGTTCCTTTTCCCTGATGACTCACCCACCCAACTCCATTGCATTTGCTCGTCATCAGGCTTACTCCTTCATGACTTATTCTTCCATCTTTCTCGCATGATATGACTCATTTGTCTTACAACTTATGACTCACCCTATGTTTACCTTTGTTTGTTCTCTCTAGTATATAAACCTTCGAGTACAGACTCTGTACCCTAAGTTAGACCTCCTCAATCTTGACCTTGAACTTCCATCATCTCTCTTATGCTCTTTTCAGAGAACTTGCACCTTCCTCTAAACGAGAGGTGCTCCTCAAACCCTTGACCCCCTTTGATCCCACTGCAGTGAAAGGCAGTGTTCTTGTCACAGAGACAAGCGACTACCTTGAACCCTTGACCCTTGAGGCTACGCTCAACCTTACCCAGGCCAAGTGTAACAAAAGGTCTAACTTCCCCTTCGCGATTACCCTTGTGTAAGTCGCAACCATTTCGTCCTCCAGGCCCCCTCCAGTCAGGCGACCCTAGTTGTCGACTGACCGACCCCTTGAACACCCCTCATCTACCTCTGACCCACGTTGGGAACAACAAAGCACCACTCCCACGTTCAGCGACTCTGAAACTGAGAAAGAACTCCCTGGTCTTTTCAAAGATACCTCTGAAACCCCTGAAGCTGATGATCCTATTGCTGACTTTCTTGAACAAGAACACGTAGCAGCCCTCGCTGACTGGCTCCATTACTCCACCGCTTTCCCTAATGACGACCCCCTCCCTTTTCCCCAATCGGTCTCTCATCCTCCTCCGTTGACGCCCTCTATTTCTCTTCCCACGATTGCTACAGCGACCACCCCTACTACCACTATGGTTACCCCCTCAAAATCCAAGACTTCTCCGATGACTTCTAGACCCACTGAGCTCTGCCTTAATGTCCCTAACTCCTTTGATGGAAATTACTCCAAGTCTATCCCCTGGCTTCACTCTGTGCAGTTCTATGTAGAAGTCAATAAAGATGTCTACAACTCCGATCTGAAGAAGATCGCCTTCGCCCTATCTTACATGACCAAGGGATCTGCCCAAACTTGGGCTGATACCTTCAGAGACCAAGCCTTGACCATGCAAACCTTCGGAACCTTTGCCGAATTTGTTGCCAAGTTTGAGCTGATGTTCGAACACCATGACACCATTGGAAATACTGTCACTTGGCTTTCCACTACCCGAATGACCAAGGATAAGAAAGGGAATTATACCCCTTCCATTACCGACTACAATGCTTGGTTCCAGAACCAAGTCGCTATCGCTAGGATCGCTGATCAGAACGTCTTGATCAACTACTATGCTCTGGTATTCCCCCTCCCCTGATGAAATGGATCCTTCAAATGGATACTGTCCCCTCTGCCATCGACGAATGGTATAAGAAAGCAGTATCGTTCCAAACCCAGTGGGAGCATGGCGAAGAGATCGCCCAACGAAACAAGAACCCCTCCCGCTCTAGTTACCTGCAGACCTCTCCTCCTGCATACAAAAAGGACCCTGATGCTATGGACGTTGATGCAGTGAAAGTTCCCAAACTCACTGCCAAAGAAAGAGAGCAATGCTGCAAAGAGGGACTCTGTTTCCGTTGCAGGAAGTCTGGACACCTTAGCGGTGCCTGCCCCAATTTCCCTTCGAAACCCACTAAGGTCCAACAAGTCAAAGATGATGACAACTCTTTCCCTGGTCTCAAGGATGTGGAGGATGACAATGATGATGAAGAGGAAGGAACTTCTGTAAAAAGAGTCAGCTTTTCTCTTGAATCAGGTTTTTAAATCAGGGATCTCGAACGACGCAAGCTTCCCCAGTTACGTGTGCTCCTGTAGTTGTATCTCGTTCCAAGAAATCTATGCACATTGCCCTACAACTCCTGGAACCCTTTCACACAATGAAAACCATTGACACTCGAACCCTGGTGGATAGCAGGGCTGATCTGAACTGCATAGACTGGCAGTTCATACGAAAACACAAACTCTCCACAACAAAGCTTGACATTCCCATCCCCGTTTGAAACATGGACCAAACCCCCAACAAGAATGGCAGAATCAAATATACCTGCACCTTGTTCACCGGGATTGAAGGAATCGCCCAACGAATGACCTTCCATGTTATGTCCTGTGGAAGTGAAAACATTATTCTAGGACTTCCTTGGCTTCGTACCACCAATCCCACCATAGACTGGGCGAACCAAACCCTCATCATCTCCGAGTCTTGTGATGAATCCAAGGAGCTCAATTGACTCTTCATGGAAGACTCCCGTCGACACAACGGATTCTTCAAACCCTTCTCTGATCCTCCCTACCAACACCACCATATAGACACAGTCTACGACGGATGACTCTATGACTTCCTTGACAAGGAGACTGAACTGCAGTACATCCAGAGAGCTTTGGATAACTGTCATATCCCGTATTTCGCACTAAGTGCAACTCTGGAACTCCGCAGTTCCAACCCCTTTGAACTCTGGTGCAATCTCTACCATTTCGCATCACCTGACTATCGGACCACGTGACATTTCCATATTTGTTCTCTATTGTTCTACTCCATTCTAGATTAGTCATGTTTACCTTAGTAATCCTTCTGTGCGCCATTCCGGTTACTTCTATAGCCGGCACACAGCTCCGGCATATGTTTCTCCATCCTCTGTCTTACTCATCTCACGTTCCACCTAAGCAATCTGTAGTTATTGCTATGCGATCTCCATAGTATATAAACTGTACTTTACTTTGTACACACCTCAGTTCAAATATCAACTTAATCACCTCCTGACAACTCCTCGACTCCTTCTCCCCTCTGACCATCTGATCTCCGAGGACACGAGTGCAAGGGAGTGACACATATGTCCTACTCCAAGATCCTTGCCCAACTCCGTCATCACGCATAACTCCAACCCCTCGGACAAGTCCGGAGGAACCGGATTTAACAATAACCGTACTCTCCACCAAATCATCCATTGTGGCTCGTGCTTCCTCCCAAACACTACCATCACCTGCCTTACCACAGCCACTGAACTCGCTATGGCTGCCAAAGCAGCCAAACCAAAGACCACCCTTCCACCTGAATACTCTGAATACCAGTCCGTGTTCACTAAGGAAGCTGCAGACCATGTTCCTCCATCCTGACCTTACGATCATGAAATCAACCTAGATGACACCTTCGTTCCAAAGATCAGTAAAATCTACCCCCTATCTCCCGATGAATGAAAGGCCACTGAAGACTTCCTTGAAGAGAATCTCAAAGCAGGAAAGATCCGCCCGTCCAACTCCCCCCAAGCCTCCTCCTTCTTTTTTGTCAAAAAGAAGGATGGCAAGCTTCACCCTTGCCAAGACTACCACTATCTAAACGAACATACTGTTCGAGACGCATATCCCTTGCCCCTGATCTCTGACCTCGTCGATAAACTCAAAGACGCTAAGGTCTTTACCAAATTTGATGTCCAATGGGGGTACAACAACGTCTGTATCAAAGACGGCCATCAGTGGAAAGCCGCCTTCATCACCCATAAAGGGCTTTACAAACCAACGGTGATGTTCTTCAGACTCACCAATTCTCTGGCAACTTTCCAACGATTCATGAATGACTCATTTCATGACATGATCACTGAAGGATGGCTGGTCATCTATATGGATGATCTCCTGATTTTCTCCCCCGATGAACAGACCCACAGGGAACACACCAAACGGGTGCTCTAGCGTATGACTGAGCTGGACCTACATCTTAAACTAGAGAAATGCCAATTCGCCACTTCTGAGGTGGAATACCTTGGGATGATTGTCCAACCCGGACAACTTGCCATGGACCCAGTAAAGCTAGATGGTATCGCAAAGTGGCCCATCCCAACCAAGCTGAAAGAAGTTTGGTCGTTCCTGGGCTTTGCCAATTTTTACCACCACTTCATCCCAGACTATTCCTCTGTAGCTCATCCAATCATCGACCTCACCAAGAAGGATCACCCTTGGTCCTGGACCCCCATTTGCCAGCAATCTTTCGAAACCCTCAAGGAGCTCTTCCTGTTAAAACCCGTCCTCCAGCTACCTGACCCTGCAAAGCCATTCACAATCGCCACCGACACTTCCAAATTTGCCTCTGGAGCAATACTTCTTCAGACTGATTCTAATGGTGATTGGCATCCCTGCTCCTACATGTCCACCTCCTTCTCCTCCACTGAATGCAACTACGATATCTATGATCGTGAACTCCTCGCGATCATCTGCGGTCTGAAAACCTGGCGACACTACCTTCACGGATCCCCGTTTCCAGTCCAGGTTTTCACTGACCATAAGAATCTCCTGTATTTCCGTGCCCCCCAGAATCTTAATCGACGACAAGCCAGATGGCTTCTTGACCTTGCTGACTTTGATCTTAAAATCATCCATGTCCCTGGAAAACTTCTTGTTGGTCCAGATGCCTTATCCCATCAACCTGACTTGTTCCCCTCCTCTGATACTTCCGACAATGTGGGAGTCACCCTCCTGCCGCCATCACTTTTCGTAAATCTTGTCGATGCCACCCTCACTCAACACATTACCTCAGCCTCCGCCGATGACCCCCTCGTCAAAACCAAAGTTCTCACCCTTTCTCCTGATTTGCCTGCTGCCATCTGTCATCGGATGGTTGACTGGAAATACAATGGTGGCATCCTCACTTACAAAGGACGGGTCTATGTTCCCCCCAACAATACCCTTCGACATTCCATCCTGGAACAGTCCCATGATCACTCCATGGCTGGCCACCCCAGTTATCTTAAAACTCATCAATTGGTGTCCTCCGAGTTCTGGTGGCCTGGCCTCGTGACTTATGTTTGCAAATACGTTGAAGGATGTTCTGCCTGTCAACAAAATAAGGCAAACACTCATCCTACTGTCCCTCCCCTGGTCCCCATTCCCTCCAAATCCTCGTGTCCTTTCCAACAAATATCCTGTGATATGATCACTGATCTCCCCCTCTCCGGCGGCTTTGATTCCCTGTTGGTCATGGTCGACCATGGGCTTATGAAGGGGGTAATTCTCTGCCCTACTAAGAAAACTGCTACCGCCGAAGGGATTGCTACCCTTTTTTTCCACAAAGTATACCTCTGTTTTGGTCTATACGACAAAATCATCTCTGATCGCAGACCACAATTCGCATCTGCATTCGCCAAAGAACTTGGACGACTCCTGAACTATGACCTTTCCCTATCCACTGCGTATCACCCCCAGTCTGATGGAGAAACTGAACATGTCAACCAAGAAGTAGAAACGTACCTGAGAATTTTCTGTGGAAACAACCCTACCTCATGGTTGGAAATGATCTCCCACGCTGAATTCACACACAACCACCACCCTCACTCCATCACCAATAAATCTCTGTTCTTCCTCATGCTTGGCTATGAACCTCATGCCCTTCCCACAGTTATCTTCGAGACCAATATCCCTGCAGTAGAGTCCCGCCTCAAGGAACTCTCTGCTGCTAGAGATGAAGCACTAGCTGCACATGAGCTTGCTCGACAAGTCATGGCCTCCCATACCCACCAAAAGTTTGTCCCTTTTGCCAAAGGAGACAAGGTGTGGCTAGAAGCCAGAAACCTGAAACGCTCCATCACCAACCCGAAATTCGCCCCCAAAAGAGAAGGACCCTTCGAAATCACCAAGGTTCTCTCCCCGATCGTCTACCAACTCCGTCTCCCTAAAACATGGAAAATTCACCCCGTGTTCCATGCTTCCCTCCTATCTCCCTATTGCAAAAACACTGTTCATGGCCTGAACTTCCCAGCTCCACCTCTGCAGTTGATTGATGGCGAAGAAGAATGGGAGGTGGAGTGGATATTACGACATCATGGAAGGCCAACGGCCCGCCAATATCTGATCCGATGGAAAGAATACACTGCTGAAGAAGATTCTTGGCAACCAGAATGGAACTTGAAAAATGCCAAGTCCACCCTAGACGAATATAAAAGACTTCACCCTTTGGATTTCCCTTCTCATGCTTCTTCCACTCGCACCCGCACTCACAAAAGATAAACCCATGGCAATTGAATATCCTCATTGCCCTGCCTCTGTTTCTTCCATTGCTTCTTCTAATACCCTAGCTGATTCCATTTCGTCTCCTTCCTTGTTGTCCATCTCTACTCTAGTTCTTTCTCCTTCACTGGGCGTCACAGACATCCACAATGTCCCAGCTGTTACTCCTGAACTTTACTCCCCTGATGACTTTGAACTACCCTCGTCCTTTGTTGCTCCCACTCCCGAAGTTCCCAGCTCTCCTACACCTCCTCCCTCACAACCTCGTGTTTGGCACACGTCCCTTGCCACCAAAGACAATGTCCCTGCGCCACTGCCCACTGGATCTTTGGACCCTTCTACCATAGTCTCCATCGACATCCCCATCTATGCCCACTGGCTTCGTGTCACCGAGCCCTCGCAGACTTATGAAACCACCCTCTTGGAATACATCAATGACCCTTGGCTAGCTAGTCCAATTGAGCACTACATAGACCTTGACTCCCCATTCACCACTCTCACCTTCATCCTCCGACAGAACAAACTCCTCTCCATCATTGATCCTGGATCTTCAGGCTGGCTGAACAGTGCAGTTACTTGTGCTCGGGCTATTCAGGTTGCTATCCGTCAATCTGCCACTGCTCTAGCTTTCCAGATGGGATACAATGAGTTCTGTGAAGATCTACGACGTTACCTCCGGGAGTTGGCTGCTTCTCAGCAACACTTACTGGAAACCTCTGTACCATCTTCCCCTCCTCTACCTGTACCTCCTCCTGTTCCTACTCCCCCCACACCTGAAGCTTTGACCGCTCCTTTGACCGCTGAGGAAAATGCTATTTTCAGAGCTGTCATGGCTAGGGAACATGTTAAAAGGGAAGGCATCCGAGACCACCCCCTGAGGCCGGAAGATCCAAGGTATTCCAGAGCATGCTTTTCATGCAGGCGTTTAGGACATCGTCGAGTTGACTGCCCAGAATACCAATGCCCTCTCTGTCTTCATACTCGCCCCGGTCATATCCAAGTGGACTGTCCACGCATTGTTCAAGGAGCTACTACGTTTAGCCCAGGAACATCTCCCACTCCTTCCTCGCCGCCGACCTCTTCAAGGTCCTCTACCTTGTCCACCCATCATGGTCGACAAACCGCTCGCATTACCACTGGAGGGAGACCTCCTCGTCGCAATTGCCATCGTAGTGCTTCCCCGTGCCCTCCTTCTCCAGTAGATCACGAGGACATCTGGGACCAAACAGCTTGAGACAACATCACTGAATCCCCTACCAGGGATGATTACTAAAAGTGTCTTCATCAGAGCTTCGACTCTAGTATGGGGGTAATGTTACATTTTCTTTTCTTGTCTTCCCCTTTTGGACATTCGTGTACACGGACACGTTCCTTTTCCCTGATGACTCACCCACCCGACTCCATCGCATTTGCTCATCATCAGGCTTACTCCTTCATGACTCATTCTCCTGTCTTTCTCGCATAATATGACTCATTTGTCTTACGACTTATGACTCACCCTATGTTTACCTTTGTTTGTTCTCTCTAGTATGTAAACCTTCGAGTACAGACTCTGTACCCTAAGTTAGACCTCCTCAATCTTGACCTTGAACTTCCATCGTCTCTCTCATGCTCTTTTCAGAGAACTTGCACCTTCCTCTAAACAAGAGGTGCTCCTCGAACCCTTGACCCCCTTTGATCCCACTGCAGTGAAAGGCAGTGTTCTTGTCACAGAGACAAGCGACTACCTTGAACCCTTGACCCTTGAGGCTACGCTCGACCTTACCCGGGCCAAGCGTAACATCTGCATTCTCTCCAAAATTGCAAGACTGAAGCTCTCTGCCAAATCCAACTCTACCCACTCTGCTAACACCAAAGAAGAACAGAAAAAGAAAAACACTAAGCATTGCAAGTACCATCAAACTAGCAGACACAGCAAGGAGGAATGCTAGAGCTCTAAGTGGTGGCCACAAGAGTTGAAAGACAAGTACAAAAAGGAGAAGGTGAACTCAGTGGAAGGAGATTGTAGTCTGAATACTAACCTGCTGGACAAAACGAATGTAACTAGTGCTTATGTAGATCAAGCCTTATACCATCACATTCAGGCCTACATCTCATCCAATCCCAAAAATGTGCTGGAAGAGATGATGATGATCAACTCTGGAGCAACCTCACATATAGTGCCCCACCGAAGTTGGTTCTCAACATACTCTGTACTCTCTCCCACATGTCTGGTCTAATTCAGCGACAACTCTGTTGTTCAAGCAACTGGAATAGGAACAGTCATCCTACACTCAAACATAAATAAATGCAACTATGAGATTGCTCTCAGCAATGTGCTACATGTACCGGAGTTCACACTATCACTGATATCTGTTCCCAAACTATCCAAAGTAGGATTCTATACATCATTCCCTGAAACATCGGACTCCTGCTCTGTGAAAAAAGAACATTGTAATCATGCTCGGACACCACAGGAACAGACTATACTACACCACAGTAACTCCAATGTGTGCTCCAGATTCCAGTCTCATCTTGGTTGACATAAACACCTTGCATCACTGATTAGGACACATCTCCGTCCCACAGATTCAAATGATAGTGTGAAAAGGCCAACTCCAAGGTGCTGACAAACTCACCAGAACTCCAAAATTCTGTGAACCATGCACCATTGGAAAACAAAAGAAACTCCCTTTCAAATTGCATGAGTACCTATGCTTCTCTGCTCCTCTGCAAATGGTACACACTGATGTCGGAGGTCCAATAACCCCACAATCCTGTGAAGGGCACAGATATTGGCTTCTAATAGTCAATGATTACAGTTGCTTCCCTTGGATATACTTCTTTAAACACAAGAGCAATGTCTGGGACACTTACCTCCACTGGAAATCCAACATTCAGAACTTCCTCCACATGGAAATCACACCAGAATGCTTTTCAGACTTGCATGTCCAGTTTATTCAGAGTGACAGAGGGAGCAAGTACACAAACAAAGACTTCAAAGATGTACTCTGGAGTGAAGATACACTCCTAGAAACCTCTGCACCATACACTTTGAAACAAAACAGACTAGCCGAACACATAAATGAGACATTGTCACTCCTTGCCAACTCCATGCTCGAAGATTCCAAACTTCCAAAGTCCTTTTGGACAGATGCAATGTCCACTGCCACATACATCTCCACTCAGAGCCCAACTTCCATCCTCAATGGGGACACTTTATACCATGTGATATTCAAAAGACCAGTTGATTCCACCCTGTTCCAACCCTTTGGATGCATCAGATATGCTTTAATCCCAAAAGAACAATGACAAGGAAGGTTTCAAGCTCACAGACGAAAGTGCATTATGCTTGGATACACACACAGACAACAAGCATACAAACTCCTAGACTTGGAGCACCGAACCATCATCTCCAGTTGACATGTCACTTTTGATGAGACCAAAACTATCTCTGACTCTGAAGCCACTCCTTGGACTTGTGTATCCGAGAATCAGTGGGAGAGACTCAACACACATCCAATGTGGATATCCGAAACAACCCCAGATGAAGAGAAGGACGAACAAACTCCACCCCTTTCAGTCCTAGTGGGAGACACTTGTGACACAGGTGAAGTCCTTGATCTAGCAGACAAACTCAGTCAACTCCACCTCCAACCATAAACTTCTCAACAAACTCCAATCCCGTCACAAACTCCAGCACATCCCCCTGCACAGATGGTCGGAGGAGTTTGGAGAGGCAGTCATGTGTGAAAACCTGCAAATAAAAACCAGGATTATCAATGCACTCTAGATGAGAAAGCAAAACATCAGCAAACCAGCCTTTTTGAGCATGGGGATCACAGAGTACTGCTTTCCCTACAGCCTTGTGTAGCCTTCACAGATATAGGCCACTCTATGGGAGCCTGTACAGAGACTAGTGGCTGTGTGGCTATGTTAGCCAAATTTCCATACTTGGTACTATACAACAAATACTAGATAAGTGTACCTTTTTTTTTCTAATGGCCTCGGATTTAGAGAAATTTTCAAAGCAAATAGTCATGTGACTCTTTTCACATGTCACAGTCAACCTTTTTCATGTATTACCCATGCTCAACCCCAACTACCACTTGTTTACCCACAAGTCCCTTGCCCACCCTCACGCCAACGATGGTCACCACCATACGACGATGACTGCTGCCAGTTGGCATAACAGGTACGCCCACTATCTACCACCACCAAGAGGGCAGTGCGGTGACATTCCATAGCCCATGACAATGATGGCTGCGGCGAGGGTGTGCAATGGCATGCCCATCACTACGTCAACAACGATGACAACGACAAGGGCTTGCAACAGCATGCCCACCATGACGACAATGACAACGATGTGCACGGGCAAGCAATGGCTTTGCCATCAAGACGATGCTGAGGGCAAGGGCACACAATGGCATGCCCACTACACAAACGACCCTGACCAGACAACAGAGTGGCCCCACCACTCTCAAGATGATGACAATGACAATGACATTGACGTGACAGCCCACCACCACCATCACACGCTAGGGTGACCACGACGTGATGGCTCCACCATCACCAAAATGAGGAGGACAGTGAGGGCACACCCACAACAATGCCTACCCCTACTGAGGACGCAAAACAGCATGTCCACAATGATGTTGGTGTGGGCGAAGGTATGCAATGGTGCACCCACCTCCACAGTGCTGATGATGACTGCAGTGACGTGGCAAAGCACCCCCCACCATCTCCACCACCACAGCACCAACGACTGCAGTGACATGGAAAAATTGCGCATGCCAATGGCAGTCTGCCCACGATGACGACGGCGATGGCGAGGACACAACGACACACCCATTGACCCCACCACAACGACAACAATGAGCTGAGAGGGCGCAAGAGGATGCAAGCGGGGCGTCTGCTCTCACCATGATGATGAGGACATGGACAAGGGGACTGGTGTGTCTACCCTCACCTTAATGACAAGGACGCAGGTGAGGGGGGGCGATGGCACACCACCACCAGGATGAGGGGGTGTGGGCACACCAACCACGATGACGGCAGCCACAACGGTGTGTTCACCCCCACTTTAACAATGAGGACACAGACGAGGGGACTGGTGCATCTACCCTCACCTTCCTTAACGACAAGGATGCAGGCGAGGGAGGGTGACAGCACACCACCACCATGGCGCCAACGACAAGGTGTAGGCCAAGGGGGTGTGGGCACACCAACCATGACGACGGCAGCTGCAATTGCATGTTCACCCCCACCTTAATGATGAGGGCGTGGGTGAGGGAGCGCAACGGCACACCACCACCATGGCGCCAACAACTTGAGGAAGGACGAGGGGTGTGGGCACACCAACCATGATGGCAGGAGTGTGATGGCGCTTCCACCCCCACCTTAACGATGATGGTGTGGGTGAGGGGGTGTGACAGCACACCACCACCATGGTGCCGACGACAACGAGCAGGACGAAAGGGTGCGGGTACACCAGCCATGACGATGGCAGCACAATGGTGTATCTACCCCCACCATGATGACAAGGAGTGGCATGAGGGGGTGCAGGCACGCCATGACGACAGCACAGGCAGGGGGATAGCACTGCGCCTACCCCTACCGTAATGGCGAGGATGTGGACGAGGGGGCACGGACACACCATCCTGACAATGATGACAAGGGGGCATAATGGCACACCATCACCATAGTGCCAATGATGACAAGGGCAAGGGGGCATAACAGCACACCCACCACCACACTGCCGGCGACGATGAGGGCAAGGAACAGCAATGGGGAGGGCAAGACAAGGTGACAGCCTGCCCACTGCCCTATAGCCGCCACACAACGACAGGACAGGTGAGGGCTGTGCAATGGCATGCCACCACACAACGACAAGCATCAGGGCAGTGCAGTGCCCTGCTCACCACCACCATGTGGTGACAACAGGGCAGGCGAAAAGTGAGGCGGCACAATGGTATGCCAACCACAACTGCGACAATGTGGATAATGAGGGGGCACAATGGCACCACCACACACCACAGCGACAAGGACAAGGACGATGGAATGCAATGCGCATTCACCACAATGAGGACAAAAACAAGGAGAACAAACGGCAGCGCCACACCAACAAGAACAAGGCAGATGAGGGTGGTGCAGCCGCATGCTCATAATGAGGACTGTGAGGATGAGGATGGAGGTGGATTAGTGTAAATTGTTTGTATAGTGTACATGAATATATGATTTCTGTCGACATCTGTGGACACCTGTGTGATCTGTGCAGCCAAGAATTTCTGCAATGGGGCCATTTCATCTGTTGAGTCCACAGCCCTACACAGCCCTGAGAACCTCTACAATAGTAAGTACCTTTCTATAATGTCTGTGACACTACACACATCTGTACAGACCTGTACAGCCTATGGTTGGTTTGCTGATGAATGAAAACGGGGAAGTATGAAGACTTTACTGAAGAAGCTGAGATTGAAGACACCTTAGAACCCACGGAGTCTGAGGAAGAAACCTCCAATGAAACTCCTGATGTGGAATAGCCCATGGACCTATGGAGGAAAATCTACCCAAAACCATAAAAGAAGCTTATCAACGCCCAGATGCAGACAAATAGAGATCCACAGTAGAGGAAGAACTCCTGAGTCTCAACACTAACCACATATATGAAACAGTTCCACTCCCCACCAGAGTAACCCTGATCACCTCGAAACCTGTTTTCTGGATCAAATGGAATGAAAACAGAAATGTGGATTGATACAAAGTCTGGATCGTTGTACAAGGCTTCATCCAAAAGGAAGGCATAGATTATAAAGAGGTATTCGCTCCGGTTGCAAACCTTGACTCCATATGGACCATTGTGGCCCTGGCTGCAAAGTACAATCTGGAATTGGACCAAATGGATGTCTCTACTGCATACCTAAACAGAGAACTGGAAGAGGAATTGTACCTCCTACCTCTGGAAGGAGTACCCATCCAACCTGGATACTGTTGGCGACTTCGGAGATCATTATATGGACTCAAGCAGGCAGGCTGGATGTGGAACAAAATGCTAGATAAAAAGTTGGGAGAACTCAGTTTTACCAAACTTAACCCGGAGACATGCCTCTATGTCCTCTGGAAACAAAATCAGGTCTGTTTCCTAGTTGTATATGTTGACAATCTACTCCTTGCCACCAGCACATGAAGCTTTATGGAACTCCATGCCAATCCTCTATACTCCATGGGCTGTTGCTATCCACAAATGATCCAGAGGACAATTCCACAGTACCAGAGATGATCATCAATGGAACCAAGGTGTTGTACCTAACAGTCATAGGTTCACTCATGTATCTTATGATGGGAATGCAACTGGACCTTGCATACTCCATTGGAACCCTCAGTTGTTTTAGCTCTGTCCCCAAAAATTGTCATTGGAATGCCACACATCAGCAAACCCCTACTTTTCATACAGTCATTACAGCACTGACAGAATATCACAGCATGTCACAGTGTGACATGGCAACTGAGCCACAGTGTCACACTGTTACAGCATGGCCACAGCATGTCACAGTGTGATATAGCAACTGAGCCACAGTGTGACAGTGTTACAGCAGCAATATCACATGGTCACATCACGTCACACAGGCACTGGCTGACAAGTGCTGTAAGAACTATAAGAATGGTGGGTTGGTGTGCAGACAGGGTGAAGGGAACGATTAGGTTTGTCCCTAGAGAACTCCAGGCAAATGAAGAAAAAGCAAACCTCCACAGGACTTATGGGCCTGTTGGGAAATGGATTGGACGCAGTCCTGAGACCCCTACTATGGTAGGCTGGTACAGGAATGGAGTTCAGAGTGAAAGCAGATCAAAAGCAAAGAAGTCCTAGAGACACAGCTCCAGTGGACTGTTGAAAACAATGTTGAACGAGGTGCAGACACAGCCACAATGACAGAGGATGAGTAGAAAGATGATATATAACATGTCCAAATACATGGCTTTATAGTCTGGGCATACCCAAGACTCTAATACTACCAAAAAGGTAAAAACATCGGACTTAAAGTAGGCATGGAGGTATGGAATGTAGGTATGGTGCGTAGGAATCAAGGACAAGTGATAAAACAATGACCAAAACATAAGGCAGACTTACCAACAAGCCTTGGATGGACAGTGGACAGGACTGATGAAAGTGGATGTCAGGACTAAGTGAGTCTGAGTCCGGAATAAGTGAGTCCAAGTCTAGAATAAGTGAGTCCAAGTCTGGAATAAGACAGTCCAAGTCCAGACTAAGGTCCGGATTAAGTAATCCATCAAAGAGCACAGTAGGATGATCTGAAATGCTGCAAAAGGACAGGATACAAACATAGGAAACCACAGTTCTGTTAAATCTGGTTCCTCCGGACTTGTCCGAGGGGCCAGAGTTACACGTGATGACGGAGTTGGGTGAGGACCTTGGAGTAGGACGTATGTGTCACTCCCTTGCACTTGTGTCCTTGGAGATCAGATGGTCGGAGGGGAGAAGGAGTTGAGGAGTTATCAGGAGGTGATTAAGTTGATATTCGAACTGAGGTGTGTACAAAGTAAAGTACAGTTTATATACTACGGAGATTGCATAGCAATAACTACGGATTGCTAAGGTGGAATGTGAGATGAGTAAGATGGAGGACGGAGAAACATATGCCGGAGCTGTGCGCTGGCTATAGAAGTAACCAGAATGGCGCACAGAGGATTACTAAGATAGAACATGACTAATCTGGAAAGGGGTAGAGCAATAGAGAACATATATAGAAGTATCATGTGGTCCGATAGTCAGGTGATGTAAAATGGTAGAGATTGCACCGGAGTTCGAAGGGGTTGGAATGTCGGAGTTCCAGAGTTGCACTTAGTGCAAAATGCGGGATATGACAAGTTCCCTACAGCACTACAGAGATTGACAGCACTACATCCGTAACTAGGGTAGATAGTCTAATAAAATGTAGTAATAGGTTCCTAATGTGCATGGACTTAGTGAAATCTCATGCGAACAGATCACGTGATTGGTAATGTTTGAATTCTGTTTCGATTACAAATCACACCTTGCTACTACACACCCACTGTCCCAACCCTTGGCCCCATCGTGCACTCAACCACACCCCTACTCCCTTGGCACTGTTGCCTCCCAGCTGTGTGCTCTACCTGCATGCCCACCAACACTACAGCTACCATCACCACCACCATACTGTGACAACGCACCATGACGACAAGTGGCTGAAGCACGTGAGGGTGAGAATGGTGGAGGCACAATAGGTATGCACGCTGCCATCACTACATGACGAGGGTGATGCATTAATGCACCATAGCCCATGACAGCAATGACACGGCATCTGCCACCACCAAGACGGCGACCCAACAGTGCACAGTATGCCCATCACCCACTAGAGCACGGTGCACCCACCACCCACCACTAGTGTTCCAGGGATTTCATAGGGTGGATCAACTTTAGGAAATTCACATTGGTGAAGTTGGGTTAATTCATGGTGATTTTGGCTAACAGAAGGCTGAGCAGAGTGAAGTTGGGTGGGATTGGGTGACACAAGATTTTGACTAGTACTCCGATGACACGTCTGAGTCACTGTTTGTCAAGAAATGTCAAATAAAATTAAACACTGTCCTCTTGCCAGATTCTGGCCTATGTGTGCTGCAGGTCCATTTCATGCGATGGCACCTAGTAGCACGCTACAAGCAAAACTTGACATATTAGAGCTATATCTCACCAATCTTCCCCCCTCCCTCCCTCTTCCTGAGCCCAGCCTAGCAACATACACCTTTGATCTCTTTGACATTGCTCTGAGTGATGTTGAAGACTATGGTGAGACAGGTGCAGTCAACCATCAGCTTGAAATAGCCTTCGGATCTTGGAGTGATGGACCCATTCTCTTTAAGGAATGTAGTCCTGCTTTGGTGGAGGTTGCAACTGTGCTCCAAGCATACCTGAAGAAAGACCCTAGTTCAGTGATCCTTGAAAAATGGGTCAATGATCTTACTACATCTGCTAAGCTTTGTTACACTCAAAACTGTTTACCTGTGAGTGGCATTAGCTTGGGTCTGTCAGATATTGAAACCTGATTGTCTGACTGATAGCTTCCATCTCACACTGGGACAGCTTCAAGTACCCACAAAAATTCCAGTTGGAACTCATCCACATCCAGTACAGCCCTGGCAAAACAGGCTTCACATTTGATTGTTCACAAGCTTGATAGCAAAAAAATGACAAATATACACCACCCAGATTACGAGGACCTACCAGAAGTTGATGACAGTCAGAAGAGTGGTGCAAAACTTTTGCCACTACTGCTAGAGGTGTCCATTCATTGCCACAAGAAGGACGATCTGTCAGTGGAATGTGCCTGTTGTATTGGGAGTCGGCTCTGCCATATGACATGGAAATGGCCCCGGTATCACCAGTGCATACTCAAACATGCCTCAAAATGTGGCTATATCAATCAAGGACTTTGTGATGTGGCAGCTGCTGAAATGGTGAAAAAGGCTGTTGGTCCATTGGCAACCATTCCTACTTGTTCTAAATCAGAGACGGTACCTTCTGGATCAGATACCTATGTGGAACCCACCAGTGTCACAGTTGCTACACCCACCAATTCCTTTGTGAAGACATTTCAAGCCGAGGGAAGAAAGTTGCTGTGAGAGAGAGCAGACTATGCCATCATGAAATTCATCATCTGTTGCAGGATTCCACCTTCAGTTGTGGATGCTGAAGAATTCAAGGAGATGGTCAGCGTCATAAATAACAATGGATCATACTCCCCTCTGAGTTCCACAACACTTGAAGACAAGCTTATTGCCAACAAGGGAGCAAAAATCAGCATCACAGTGCTGAAACATCTTCAGGGCTGCTGAAATCTCACCATTACCTTTGATGGTGGCAAAATTTGCAGGCCCCAGTCATTGTATACGATTCATGTTATGACAGCAGAACACTAGGCTTTTTGTATGGAGCTAGACAATGCATCATTCCTATCTCATTCTGCAAATTACATTGTTGAGGCCTTTGAATGGGTATGTTAGCCTTCGAATGATGATAACATGACTGATGTACAATTTAATCCAAGGTTATTGACCAAATTGAAGCCTGGAAATTCACAGCTATTGCTTCTGATAATGCAGGAAATACAAGGAAGGCTCGTAGACTCATTTGTGAAAGTTATCCTCATATTCTAAATTTTCAAGATCCCTGTCACCTGCTCAATCTCGTCATTAAGGCTATCTGTCTCCTACCAGAATTTGGGGATATCACAGGACAACTTCACCGGATCCTTGCATTTATGGGGAAATCTACCTATGCTATGGAACATCTTGATCGTAAAAGGTACCAGCTTGGAATCCAGCACAGCCTTGAGGGAATTGGTGATACTCACTTTGGGACAATGTTTTGGGCAGGAAAATCTGTTCATTGGTGTCTCCCTGCACTACAAGCTATCATTGAGGATCAGTCCCTTGGCATAAACATTGTGGTATGGAATCACTTGGATATGATTGAATCATAAACTGAATTATACTGGCAGTCTCTCAATCATCTCTTCATCCCTGGAGGGGATAGGCTCGCATTTGAGATGGATTTATTACGACTTCTCTCCGTAATTGGACCATATGCTAAGGCAATCCAATGTCTTGAAGCAGGTCATGTGACTGCAGACCATGTGTATTACTACTGGCTGGGCATTGTTGCACAACTACAGTCACAATTCACAAGCAATGCCTATCACATGAGTACCAAGGTGATGGAGGATATCCGTGCAATAACCAATGCCTGCTTTGACAAGTTGATCAATGCATCTCCTAATGATGCATACATTTGTGCCTTCTTTTTGAATCCTGGTATGTGACTTAAAGCAAGTGTGGCGACCCAAACTCACAGATTTGAAATAATTAGATTACTGGAATGCCCCTATTTATGACAAGGACATCAATCCCCTTGTGGTCCCAAGGGTCGTTATTCGTCAACAAAATGGCACCATGTCAGAACAAAAAAAGCAAGCCAAAGACATTCTAGAGTGTGTTGGGGTTGGCTTACTTGGGATGCTGTGTAATGAGTATGGTGATGTCTATATGAATCCCATCACCAAGGGTAATGCATAGTCTATAATGGAAAAGTGGAACCCACTTCTTGTGCCTATCCATCCTTTTGATGTGCTGCAGTCTCTGAAGACACAGCTGAAATCATATGCTCAAGAATATTCACTATTTGACTGTCCTTTCGATTCCTCACAGCATTCATTGTATTGGTGGTGGAAACAAGTCCAGGTGAGCAAAGGAGGAAATGTGCTTGGGGTATGTCTACATGGTCTGCAACAGTAGATTGGCAGCTAACTAAGCAAATAATCAAAGGCTATTGTGATGAAAATCTTTGCCGCCATTCCAACATCACTAGTTGATGAACGTACAATGTCTATGATTTCATGGCTCAATGCCCCCTGTCATGGCTGACAGAATGTTGGGACTCTACAAGATCATGTGAAGATCTGACAGTGGCACCAAACAGGTCCTGGTGCCAAGGCTCATATCCCTTTTCTTCCTCCATACAGGATCATTGATGGGTTTGTCCAGGAAGCACATGTCCACAAGCCTGTCACAAACTGGCATGATGTAGAAATCAAACTAGGAAAACAGAATGTCTCACAAACGACAGAACCAGATTCCAACGAACAACTCACTGGGCTGAGGGCCCTTCCAAAACAGCATCTCATTGTACCCAGGGAGAAAAGCAAGGGTGAAGAAAACACTGGCAGGGAAATGGGCTTGAGAAATGAAGACATTGACGATGGAAACATTTGGCTAAATGAGGCGTGGCAACTTGATCCCGAAGTGCACTATGCTAAACGGCAGATCTTTACATTGGGTGGTCATGATGACATCATCCTTGGTTCACCCTTTCTTCAAGATATCTTGAGTGATGTTGAGATTCAGAAGGATCCTTTAGATAGGCTGAAAGCTCAGTGTTCCAGTATTGGTTCTGCATCACAAACCAAGGCAGTGCTGATACTGGAAGATTGGGGATATTGGGAGTGACTCTAATTAACCCTATTTCACCGTGAATTTGGGTCTTAATTTATGTTGATTAGTGTGAAGTACAGTGGTTGTTAATTAGCATGGTTACACAGAGGTGAATTTGAAGCTGTGGTGAGCTAGGGTGAATCAGCTGCATGAATTTGGATGGATTCCAAACTCCTGGTACACTACCCACCATCCACAGGACAACGAGGAGGTGAGGGAGTGCAATGGTGCACCTGCCACCCACCAGGACAACGTGCAGGAGGCCTGACCTCACATGGCACCACCATCACCCACAGAGTGGTGAGGGGGGCAGGGAAGCACAATGGTGCACCTGTTACCCACCAAGACGACATGTGGGGGGTGCAAACCCACACAGCACCACCATCACCCACAGGACGACAAGGAGGGCAGGGTAGCACAATGGTGCATCCACCACCTGCCAGGACGACACACGGGAGGCGCAACTGCACATGGTACATCCTCCCTCACCCACAGGCCCACCAGGATGAGACATGGGGGGCACAACAGCACACTGCACCACCCACCAGACAATGAGGGAGGTAGGGAGAGTGCAACGGTGTATCTACCACCCGCCAGGACAATGCACAGGGGACACAACCATGCATGGTACATCCTCCACCCACAGGACAACAAGGAGGGCAGGGGAGTGCAACAGTGCACCTACCACCCACCAAGATGATGTGCGAGGGGCACAACAACACATGTACTATGCGCACCACCCACCAGACAACAAGGGCAATGCAATGGCACATCCACCACCCACCAGGATGACATGCAGGAGGTGCAACTGTGCACGATATATCCACCACCCACAGGATGATGAGGAGTGCAGGGGAGTGCAACAGCGCACCCACCACACACCAGGACGACATGTGGGGGCCATGATGGCACACGTACTATGTGCACCACCCACCAGATGACAAGGGGGGTAGGGGCAGTGCAACAGCATGCCCTCCACCTACCAGACAGCACAAGGAGGGCACAGCCATGCACAGCACCACCATCACGCAGTGTGCATGAGCACAACTGCACACAGTGCACCCACCACCCACAGGACAATGAGGAGAGCGGGCATCAGCAAATTACCAATTAGCTGCAGTAATGACAGCATATTACAATATTATGGCAGTGTGACAGCATCTGACAGCATGCTACAGGCATCACATGCCAACATCACCACTCACATGGTTATAGTCACATCACACAGTCACATTGCGTCACCAGGTGACAGTGCTACAGAGTCGGCAGCCTATGCTGTCTGTACACCCTGTATGGATCATCTAATTAGGGTAAATAGCGTAGTAAAGTATACCAATTGATTCCTAATAAGCAAAGACTTGGAGAAATTTTGCACAGATTGATCATGTGACTATGTGTTCCTTTGCTTACATACTTTCACCTGCAGTCACATGTCACTCACCACTTCCACTACTTGCCACTTCCACTCATCCCACCACCAGCGGTCTTGCCCCGCTTCACTTGGGCAACAGTGAGCGCCGTTCACACATGCACTTGCATGCACTCACCCACTCTAGGTCCCTCTGTCTGCGCACACACCACCTCCAGACGTGTGTGCTCCCTTTTGTGTGCATGTCCACCACCATACCGCTGCCTCACGTGACACTGAGGTGGCGATGCACAGAACATTGCACCACCAGCTGCACACCACCACTGCATGGCGAAGACAACAACAATGTGTGGGGGGTGTGAAGGCACACCCACCACTACAGCACCAACACGACAGGGCAGAATGGCACCCCCACTGCCCACCATGATGACGATAGGGCAAAACAGCACCCCCAGCCCCCACCACAATAGCGACGATGACAAGGATGAGGTGATGCAACCATGTCCCCACCACCACAGGCATCAGGAAATCTACGTTTCTGCTAATGGGACTAAATTGATCTAATGGTCTAATTTTAGATGACTTAGGTCATTTTAGATGATTAGCAAGTTTGTCACAAAGCTCTCTAGTTCTATAAGCTACTAGTAAATTAACTCTTTACAATAATAGTCCAATAG
>JBBPTV010000365.1:0-25093 GCA_038094275.1 Tubosaeta brunneosetosa | reverse complement strand
ATCACTTGTCATAATTTTGTCAATAGCCTCAGAAATTCTTGTGACTGTCATGTTCATCATGTATTTCACCTCCTATGATTGCATTTTCTAATTTGAGATACATACCAACAATTTGGACATTCTGTGGCATGTGATGAACCTGCAAGACTAGTATCCAGGATAGGGCCTTTGTGTAAATCACAAGATTGAGTGTGTCATGTTGGATTGCCACTGACCTGTCCCAATGCTTCTCTATAGTTTGTCACACACAGACTAGCAGGGTCTAGGAGATATAAGGCCAATGGTAGTGCAATCTCTTGTTGTCATTTCTTTTCCTTTCCACTCACTCCATTCACTCACTCATCTCTTTTCATGTACTTTTTCCTTACATACAATGACTTTGTCTATTAATCCTTCACCTAACTCTTTGTCTAATCTGTCCATTCCCTCTGCCACTTTATTCATGAACACTGTCACCTTAATGGTTCCTTCCCCTGGCAGCAATGTCATCTCTCCTGTCATCCCATCAAATGTTAATTCCTTGGCTCCTCCTCTTTCTCCCAGCTCTGGTTCCACGTCTATCAATCCTTCTTCCACTTTCAGACTGGGTCTTGCAGCCTGTTCCTCTACTCCCACTGTTCAGAGTGCTGTGGCTACCAAGTCACAACAATATGCCAATTTCTTGGTCAAGTCAGATCATTTCTGCAGCTAGTTGCTCAAGGGTATTCTGCATCCTCCCATATACATACGACAAATTTGGATGATACCTGCCCTTAGCAGTCTTAGATCATGGAACAGAGAAGGCTGGAGGAGCTGGGTATTGTGTCTCATTAGAGGTGTGATCATCGTTAAGATGTGACCAAACAGCATCAATTGAAGGCAAAGGGATCAAGCAGATGGGGCAGATAAACCTATACAATAACAGTTGCAACCAGTTCTACTCAATGACAAATTAGCAGGGCTCACTCAGCATCAAACTGCAGAGAATGTGTGTCATTAAACAGCTCATCACTGTGCTGCATGTTGAGCTTGAGACTGATGGGGTGTTTTAAACTCCACAACACTGTCCGTTTTGCAGTACCCAGGCTCTGGATGACAACATGTCCAGCATTGCGATCAGCAATTCACCCTCTGAGCTTCCCCTATCCAGCCCCACTAGCTCTGTAACATATCTTGGCCAGCACAGCAATCCTATGGACTTTGAACCTCCTACCCCACTGGAAAGGCCCAGCTTCTGCTTTTCCTCTTATCCAAAGTGACCTGTGTTTCAGCCCTTCTACAAGCATCTGTTTGCAATTTTATTGCAGAATCAGGGCCAATGCACTGGCTGTCAAAGTATAACTTTGGAGATCTCCAGAGTTTGCACAGAGACTAACTCCAGTCGTCTTTCGCTCATTTTTCATCCTACCTTTTTTGGACTTGCTTATACCTATTACAGTATAGTCATACCTTGTGTTGATCACTTGGTGGTGCTCCTACTCCCTCTGAACATGCGCTGCTGTGCCCTTTGTTATCTCCTGAAGCAGTGCGCCTAGTTTCACCTATCCCATTCTGGACCTTTCCGGGGTTTAGTGAGCACGTATCCTTGTCATTATTTAACCCTTCTGACTTCTTTGTCTCACCTCAGTTGTGCTTAGTACTTGTGGCACATTCTGAGGTGAGACACTGCTCCATTCTTAGTACCCTGTATTTACTTTATCTTAGTTGGGCATTGCTGCCCCTATTTAGATGAATAATAGTTGTGCTCAGTACTTGTGGCACATTCTGAGTTGGGCATTGCTGCCCCAATTTAGTACTTCAACACTGGCCCAAGCCTATCTGAGGTAAGATTCTACAGTATATGTATATTATGTGGAATTAGACTAAAGGGCCCAGGCTATGTGAGTGTTCTTGCAGGGCATTGCTGCCCTTCCCGATGACATTCTTCGGTCTGCTGTGATCAAGAAGTATGCCTTGGCAGAAAGGAGCCATCTTCAGTTGCTTCTTGCTACGTGGGACCTCAAGAGGATGAGGTGCAGGGTCCATACACTTGAGCAAATCCAACAGCACCTTGAGGATTCAAGTGCCCTCACAGAATCTGAGTACAAATTTTGGCATGAAATGTACACAGATTGAGGGCTCCCTGGCCTCAAAGAAGATGAGCTGCACTATGATGATCAGCTCCCCATTGCTGCTGTAGAAGCCGACCATGATGTGGCTGAATTCAAGGTCATGGTGGAGCACACAAGACAGCATGGTCTGAATATCGACCATGAGGCCTGCAGTGATGAGGGCTGGGCCCCAGACAAGGGTGTGGGGCTGCAACACAGTGCTGAGGCACGTGTCACATAAGGCTGGTTGCCTTGGGCTTTCTCAAAGCCCACATGTAGATTGGTGTCATCAATCTTGACTCATGTATGCAATTCCCTGTCTTCTATTTCAACTTTCCACTGACCCCACCCACAGTCTGTACATTGCTGATTTTATGTGTACATACAATTCCCTTTCATGTGCTTTCTATCTTAGCTGTATATGTGTTCATATGTAACATCGCGGCCTGGGCCAGCATCGTGATTTGAACTGGTTCATCTGCTGAGTTGTGGTTAGGGCACTTCAAGGTCAGTCATAACAGCCACAGTTCTCATTCTTCTCCTCAGTGAAGTCTGTGCAATGTCCCAATGCAAATGTCGCCCAGCCTTGGTTAACCCCCATGTAAGTCAATGTATTCTAGGACTATTCTCTGACTAACAGTGACAGGCCCTTATAAGGCCACCACCCAATAGCAACCTTAATCCATGCTTAAGACCTGACGACAGCCAGATTGGCTTGCCTGCTGAACAACCTGTCGACCCCAGCATGCTTGAAGATCCATACTCTACCCACCTTTTACAGGACAAAATGGTGGTCACCAAAGGATTTCAGATGCCTTATATTCAAGCACTAGAGGAATTTTCCTCGTCCTTGAGTTAGCCCTTTCCCCAGCTGCCTGATATTGATGTTTTCAGTCAACCCAGCCCAATTCAAGGATCAGTGTATCTGTTGCATTTGGAGTCTGAGCACATCCCTTTTTCTTATCTGACATATCCCAATTTCAAACCCAGGCCACATAATCAACCTGCCACACCCCATACATCAATGTCTTATGCATCTACCTACATCCCAGATGGCCTAGGACCCACATTCCAACCACAACAGCCTGCTATGTACCAGATCTCTAAGTCAAGTGTTCAGCACTCCCATCCCTCAAGCTCTAGTACTATGAGCCAGCTGAGCAGGTGGGTTCCCCCAGTGGTACACAACTCTAGGCCTGTATGTCCCACACCTTATGTGTTTCCAGGGTTGCGTTTTGTACCTGCATACACACCACTTCACCCAAATGAGACCATCTGTGGTGGCGTTATCACCTCTGGTGTTTTCTGCATACGTAGCAAAACCTCATCACTGGCAAACTAGCTCTAAATATCATTCTGTTCTTAGGCTGGCACAGAAACATCAGTCATGAAAGCTCCCCTGGCAATCCATCACCTTCCAGCAACTAATACACCACATCCTATTGCATCATCTTCCATGACCACAGGCATCTCAAGTGCCCCTGCCTCTGTTGCTAATGAGTGAGCCACCATTCCACCCATGGGTTCTAGCACAGCACATGTGAGTCAAACTATTCCAGACAAAACCTGGGACCAGATTTTTATGCATGTGAAGGCTAAAATGCAGGGCATCGTTCTGTTTGCCAATCCAATGCAAACGAAAGGTTTGAGTTGGAGTGTTATTGAAAGTGTGACAAGAGAGGTTCTAGGTGCATCTGCATGTTGCAATGCAGCATTAGGTGAAGTAACAAGTTTATAGGATATTCACCGGCAATGGATCCACTTTGTGACAACCAAAAAATTGCCAGTGTTTCTGCGATCGCCTCTGCCATATGAAGACAATTTAAGGATGAGGCACAATCTCTTATTCATGATCTATATCATCTTCAGCCACCAATTGACAACTTACCCAACGCTGAAGTCAACTTGAAAATCCAGAATATCCCAGAGCTGCTGGAAAACCATAAGTGGATCCACTTGATGGACGAGGTATGTGTGGAGTATTTCAGGTCCTGTTTGACTAACTCTAAACCCTGAATTTGAATGTTATTGGATTCTGCCAGCATCTGACATTGATCTCGGTGCTAATCAACACCATTTGGTTCGGAAGCCATCATCATCATCTAAACAAAAATTCTAAGTTGCCTAATGACTTTATTCATCTTGTCACACTTGCTGCCACAGCAATTCATTCAGCCCTTTCTGAATACCATGATGGCACAATCAAACTCATGGACTTTTCTCCCTCAAGTGGGAGCAAAGCAGTGTACAATAATGTGCTTTCCTTGCTAAAGGGTAATATATTTTTACTTTTGTCACTGAAGGATCATATGATACAATGGGGGAATTCGCTGATAGGTAGAACATGATCTGATCCACTTTATGATATGATATGATAAAACTGTAAACTGTAATCTAATCAGCTTGTTGCAGTGGAAATTTTTGTGGCTGCAGACTGTTTGTACTGGTACCTAAGCATAAAACTATATAAGGCAAGAATGTAAACCAAACCTGACCTATCCCAAATATATCATCTCATCAAGCACTTGTCGAGCACTTAGCAATGTAGATGTACCCAACTGGCCACACACATCAAGAAACTCCATTCTAACCAATTGGGCTTCATACTCCACAGGTCAATATTCAATCTCGTTAGACTTGCTGAAACTATGGTATCATATGCAGAATATATGGAAATCAATGGTGTGATCGTCATACTAGACCAAGAAAAGGCATATGATAAGATAGACCACAAATAACCAATATCTACCCTTAACACCTTCCAACCACCTGAACTCTTTGTACACACAGTGACATTACTATATGAACACACTAAAACCTCATTCATGATCAACAGAGTGCTGAGTAAACCATACCTAGTCACACATGGCATCCATCAAGGCAACCCCTTGTCTTGCCTTCTTTTTAACCTTGCTATTGAGCTGCTGGTTACATTGATCCAAAACTCCCCAGACCTGGCAGGATTCAACCTACCAGGCTCACACACAAACATAAAAGTGAACTTATACACTGATGATATGACCATCTACCTCTTGACATCCAACAGGTATTCCACCCTAGAACAAATTCTAACAAAATGGTGTACTGCCTTGAGCACAAAATTTAATCTATAAAAAATAGAAATCATACCAATAGGCACTACCACCCATAGAAACCAGGTATGTACCACATGACAACTACACATTGAAGATAAACCACTATGACCTGAGATCAGAATTGCTAAAGATGGACAGCCCACAAGGGTCTTAGGTGTCTGGATAAGAAACAAAATAGACCAAACCCAACCCTGATCCCCAGTGAAAACTGGTTCTGTTGATCATGGTTTTGGACTGCTTGTATATGAATTTCATGTCTTTATCTGCTCCTATCTGTAAATATCATTTTGTCCTCAGCCATGATGTTATGCACATCTGTGTGGTCCGCAACAATGGTGACATGCAATGCTGCAGTGCTGTATGTCCAAAATGGTAACTTACTCACTACCATGTAATGTCTGCAATGTGCATTGCATGCAACACTGCAGCATGCTAAATGTGTTGCAGACAATACTAAAACTCCAGCAGCTCCATTCCTCTCTTCCATCAATGCCCTCCTAGCAATATAATTGTGTCTGCCCCAACCACAATTTCAGATAGCCCCATGTTGTCTCTTCTTCTACTTGGTATCATCATTATGAGGCTCTCCACTCTGATGATGAATGCAGGCATGTTGAAGAGGCAAGATTCAACCTTCCAGGTGCTGATTCCACTCAAATCATCAGCTGTAGATCAAGACAGGGGGGTCACCATGCCCATGGTATGACCAATAAGAGAGGCCAGTGCAAGTCCAGCAGGTCCAGCAATTCCCATAAACATGGGCGTTCAGTATGTGTTCAACCTATACTGCATTCAATATCTTACTTCTATGTTGCAGTTTCATGGCTCCAGGTCACCTTCCCATTCACCCTCCTCCTGCTTGATTTCTCTCCCTTGTCCAGACTCTTCCCATCCACTTGCATCTCAACTGGTTTCTCCTCCTCACTTAGATTCTCCTCATTTAGTCTCACCTCATTGAGATTCTTCATGTTCAGTCACTCCTCCCCTGGATCCTCCCCCTTTACCTCCCCCTCTTGCTCTTGATGCTCAACACCTCATGAATCACATACAATATCAGTGGTGACCATGACTGAACATAGACATAGATGTGCTTGCTCACTCAGCAACCTTTCTGCCTATGGTTCAGACAATGTCCTTTGTTGCAGCATTAAGGAGCACATCTCTCACAGTTCAGGTTGTATAGCTCAGCCCTATAATGATTGAGTGCCTGAAATATCCTCTTTCTGAAGTGCCTGTACTTGACAATCCTGGCATTCATCATAGCATATCTATGTACCTGGCACTTGAACACTCTTCCCAAGCCACCCATGAATCAATTGCCTGCTCTTTCAAACTCAACTTTCCTGATGTGCCTGGAGTCAGCGATATCCTCAGTTTCTACAATGTTGAGAGGATTATCAGTGAACATTAGAGAAGGACACAGGTATAGGTTACCCACTGTGGATCATGGGTATGGGTACTGATGGGTATGGGTATGGGTTGGGGCCACACAACCTGCCAACCCACCATACCCATACCCATGACCTGTGACCTACCCATACTCAGCCCCTGCCAAACAAACAACCCACCACAGTGCTGATGATGGCAAGCACACAATGGCGCACCCACCACCACAACACTAACAAGGGTACCCAACTGCCACCACCACCATCACTGCAACAACAGCAAGGGCAAGGGTGTACCCACCACCATAGTGCCAATGATGAAGGTGACAGTGTGAAATGGTGCACCCACTGCCACCATTGCCATCACTGCCACCAGGATGAGAGTGAGGGCATGCAATGGCACACCCACTGGCACCACAGCACTGACAACCATTTGCTACCACTACCACCATCACTGTGACAACAGGGCAAGGGTACACAATAGCACACCCACCACCACTGTGCAGACGAGGGTGATGAAGCGAAATGGTGCTACCACTGCCATCACTATGATGATGATGGCAAGGGTATGCAATGGTGCACCCACTACCACAATGCCAATGACAAGGGCGATGGCACAAAAAGGTGCACCTGCTACCACTACTCCCATCATCACAACAAGGATGAGGGGGCGCAATGCACACCCACCACTACAGTGCCGACAATGAAGGCAGCTGTGCGAAATGACACACCTGCTACCACTACCACCATTACCACGACAACAACAGGGGCAAGGGTATGCAACAGCATACCCACCACCACTGTGCCAACAATGAAGGCGATGGAGTGAAACGGCACCACCACTGCCATTACTACAACGATGATGAGGGCAAGGGTATGCAATGGCACACCCACTGCCACAGTGCCAACGATAGGGGTGATAGCATGAAATGACACACCCACTACCACTACCCTTATCACCACAATGAGGACAAGGACAAGGGGGTGCAATGGTACACCCATTGCACCGATGACAAGGGGGATGGTGCAAATGGCACACCTATGCCACCACCACCATCACCCCAACTCCAATGAGGGTGATGGTAAGCCATGGCACACCCATCACCACAATGCCAACAACAAGGACAACAGTATGAAACAGTGTATCTGCACCACCACCACCATCATCATGACAATGATGAGGCCGAGGGTATGCAACAGTGCACCTGCCACCACTGCACCAGCAATGAAGACAATGAGGGTGAGGGTACACAAACAGCACACCCACTGCTACCACCACCATAATGATGAGGGCAAGGATATGCAATGGCACACCTGCTTCCATCACCACCATCACTATGATGACGGCGAGGGCAATGGTACACAACGGCATACTCACCACCACAGCACTGACAATGAGTGTGGGGGGTGAAATGGCAACCTACCACAGGAGTGTGTGATGGCATTCCAATGGAGGCAGCACACAATACACCCACCACTACCATGACGAACATGACAGCGACAGAGACAATGGGGTAGCACAACCATACCCCATCACAACCAGGACAGTGAGGGCATGCTGACACCACTACTACCACCAGAAGGCAGGGGGGCTCTGCTTTGAACAGCTGCCCACCAACCACAACCCCGACAATGTGGATAATAAGGGGGTGCAATGGCACCACCACACACACTATGGCAATGAGAACAAGGAAGGTGGAGGGCGCTACAACCAACCACCTGCAACAAAGTGGCAAGGGGGTTACCCACCGCAACAATGACAACAAGGGTAGGAGCATGCAATGGCATGCCCACCACCACATTGACAACAACACACAATAGTGGTGCAGCAATGCATCATCACAAGTGATAGTAGTAAGGGCAAGGGCAGTATGTAAACCCGTGGGTTGACCCACTGTGGGTTAGTACCCATGGACCTGTGTATGGTACCTATGAAATGTGAGACCCATGGGTTGGCAGGTATGGGTATTAAGTGGGTATGGATACAGGTTAAGCCTTGGATACCCCTGAGGTTACCTATGTCCATCTCTAGTGAACATACTGGTGTCAATCCCTTAGTCCACGACATGTGTCCCAACTCCTGTGTTGCTTTTACTAGTCCATTTAGTGCTCTGGATGTGTGCCCTATGTGCCAGAAATCTCATTGGACCACAACCAGAATCCAAGGTGTGAATGCAAACAAATCAGTCACTCAGCAATTCACAACTATTCCACTTGGACCCCAACTTCAGGCACATACATGCACTCCCAAGAGTGCCCAATCCATGAGCTACCTCTAGGACAAGACCCTTGAAATTCTTTCTGGAGTTGCGACCAATGGCTCTGACATTCCTATTGTCAATGATGTGGCCATGGGATGGGATTTTCTTGGTGCAGTCCTAGCTGGTGACATCAAAGAACATGACATCATACTTATGGTATTGTTAGATGGTGCTCAGTTGTATGACAGTAAGGAATCTGATTGCTGGATGTATGTCTGGATCACCATAAACCTCTCTCCACAAGAACACTACCACAAAGTCAATGTGTTACCTGGAGGATATATCCCTGGACTGAATAAGCCAAAAAATCTTGACTCATTCCTCTTCCCCGGGTTCCATCATCTTGCTGCTCTTCAGCATGAGGGACTATTTGTTTGGAATGCTCTCATGAAATCTCATCATCAATCTGATCTCTATCTTCTTTTCACAACAGTGGATGGCTCAGGACTAGTCTATTGGGATGGTATGGTAGGCCATAGTGGTAAAAATGGATGCCGGATATACTGTGGTATCCCAGGTCAATGCAAACATCTATATAACCAATACTCTCCTATCCTACTATGCCCTCGCAATACCATATCTCCTGGCAATAACCACCCTGATATTGATGTTTTCAATCTCCCACCAGGTGGTTCATCTGAGCATGCCGACAATCTTCACCATATCATTTCAGTTCACAATCAGACCCAATGGGATAGAATGAAGACTAAAACCAGTCTTACAAAACCTCCACTAATTCTTGGGCTCAACCCCGCTTGTTCACTTGGTGTCCCCCTATGTATGACAACTGATATCATGCACCTTGCTGAGAATATCTCAGATCTTTTGATTCATCTCTGCCATGGTACAATGGGTGTTGCCAGGACTGATGACAAATCATCATGAGATTAGGCTGTCCTTCATGACACTGAGGTATGGACTGCTTATGGTAGTGCTGTTGAGGACACAGGTCAACACCTTCCCAGCTCTTATGACCGCAAACCATGGAACATTGCCAAGAAGTTAAACTCCCAGTACAAGACTTGGGAATTTCAACTGTATACCTTTGGATATACACTGATACTCCTCTATAATTTTATTCCTGCTCCATTCTGGGAGAACTTTTGTGAGGTTTTCAAATCATATGCCAACATTCATTCACACATGAACAGCTTCAAGATGCTCATATCCTTCTCTGCTCTTGGCAATGTGACTTTGAACTCAAATACTATCAACTTCGTCATGACCATATTCATTTCATCCACCCAGCTGTCCACCAAGTTATCCACCTCGTACCTGAAGCACTTCAAAAGGGACCACCTATTTGCTATGTGCAATGGACTATGGAGCGCACAATTGGCAATTTGAGGTAGGAGATCCACCAACCATCTAAGCCCTATGCCAACCTTGCTTGTGAAGGTGTTCAATGGTGTCAAGTTAATGCACTTTGTTCACTCCTTCCTAAGCTTGATACTCCACCAAGAGGATATCCATATGGATTGATTGATCTTGGTGATGGCTATGTCTTATTGTGCAAAAAATCCAAGGAGGTCTACCTGGATCAACTCACAGCAGGTGTGTTTTGTCAGTATCTATTAGTCCATCAACAAATCCCTTGCATTGAAAAATGGGCATGGGTTCTTCTACCCAATGGCCAAATAGCTTGCAGTTTTCAGCAAGAGCACCTCAAATCTGAGACCAACCTTCAAATATCTCACAACATCAAGGTAGATTCAATTTGCCAACTATGATGTTGACTGATTGTTTTGCTAATACTAGTTTCATCTTGACAATACCATCCAGGTTGGTAAGGTACAGTTCTTTACCCAACTGGTGGTTAATGGGCCAAATGAGTGGACCTTATGAAACCTTGCAATCCTTCAGCTCTATTCCCCTCCCAACATTGCATTACTCAAGTGTTCATCACAAGTACTTGCTGCATACACTCTTCTTGATGAGATTTCTGCATGTGATATCAAGGACATCTTGAGTGTTGTTGCTATGATCCCACATAGGTTGATTTTACCATCAGGTGAAGACGGTCTCTTCTATTGCATGATGGAGAAGCCAGGATTGGACATATCAGATCTAGGAGTTTCTTATAGTGTTTACACAGAATCTGTAGATGATGACAATGACAATGAAGTTGCTGAGTAGTTTTTCTCATACAAAATATGACTTTGATTCTGATACACACAAGGGATTGAACAATCATACATTACAAGGACATTTTGTAAACACATTCTCAACCTCTCCACTGAAAGCCCTCTTTCCAAAGCCTTCCTCTGGAGTCAGATGTGGGTGGACCATATACTTTGGGCACAAGGGATGGTCAGAAAGGGTGGTTGCACTATGGATAAGCAGGTCACAGTGCATAACCGCACAACTAAAATGTATGAGACTGTATAGAGTATAAAAAAGAGGTAACATTACCTGTGAGACAGATCTGTCAAAATATCAAAACATGGATCTTCAAGTTTAGGCCTGATCCTAACCAAGTCTTTGGTTTTGTTATTGATGTGGGTGTCTGGCTCTGACTTGAAAGTGAGATTTGGTGTCTCATCACCTGTTTGACTACTAGCCAATAAGTTATGTTAGTATATGGAAAGTATATACACATGCATGATTATCAGATACCATGGATATCACAGTAGTGTTGGTTTGGACCACTCTAAAATTTATGTTAGTACAAACGTATAATGTTCAAAATGTTCAAACCAAACTTACACATCACTGGTTTCCTTGGAATCATGTTTGATACAAAGAACAACCATCTAATGATGTTCAAGCACTTAAGTTAAGTCTACTAGAAAAAAAGAACCCACTTTTTCACCCATACACTTAGTGTCAAGTGTAAACGTGTATGTGTTCCACAAGAGAACAAGTCCCTCTATGTCTAGTGCTATAACGTTGCCAGACATTTCAATTTCCAGAGCTTTTTGGATTGGTTGTGGAAGATCTGACATATCAGATACCATAATTATGATAAGAGATGTTGGTGACTGACAAGTCAAGCCACCAGGAATATTCTGAGTTGGAGTTAGAACAACTGTAATCTTATCTCCCAGACTACAAGCAAATTCTTATTCCACCCTCTATGTTCTCACCATTTCAATATGAATCCAAACCATATGTTTCCACAGTTCACTGGCTTTTCAAGTTCTGGTCTGTCTAACAACTTCAGTGATATAGACATTTTTGGCCCAAACACCCCTTTACTCCCAGCAGAGATAGGGCAGTCTCATATGCACAGCTATCATAGCTCCCAGGTAAGGTATATGTGTGGGGATATCACTTATACATGCCTAAAAATGTCATACAGAAGGTCTATTTGTTAAAGCAGTGTGTCATAGACCTTTTGGCCCAGTTGATGAAGGTAACAACTAAGTGTAATGCAATCAGGTGAGATTACATGTTAGCATATAAAACTAACTAGTTTATCTGTACAGCATGATGTATGAGAAGCTGTTGGAATCTCTGCCAAATGCTTCTCAAACTGCTACTGACTCTACTAATGCAAAGGATAAATACCCCCAACTCTGCTTCTGGAGTAAGGCCAACTTCAACAATTGGAAAAAATCAGCTAAAGCCCATGGGGAGACTCATTCCAAGATTGCCTTTGTTGAGAACCCAGAGGGAAACACCATTTCTGACAAGACACTCAAGGGCATCCACAAGAAGATATGAGAAGGATGGTCAGAACTGGTTGTGAAGAAAATGGCTCCAAAGAGCTGGGGTTGTGCAACTTCTTCTGCTAAGTAAATTGTTTATCCAAATGTTAACAAGTTTTACTCATACTTGCTTTCTGAGAACAACTGGAAACTTGAGACTTTTTGCTCACTCAATTATCCTGGGTGGGTTCACAACAACTTAGATGAGCATGGGGGTTGGCAAGATGAGGATAGAGATTTGTTAGGAACTTCTGTGACTATGGCAAGTAGGAAGTGCAGGCATCAAAGTAAATCATGCACCCTAGAGAAGTGCATGAAAGGTATGCCTTCATAAAAGATATTCTATGCACTAACCATACATTCAGATGAGCATACATTCAAACCAGAGGATTCTACTATGCCAACACCCTCAGACTCTACTGTGACAACACCTTCAGCTTTGTTTATGGAAGCCCTTGATGTGTACACCCCAGCATCACCTATCTCATCAGGAACCATTTCAAGTGCAAATAGTCTTACAGCCACAGTGCCGACACTTCCTTTACCTACAGCTGAATTGACTACATCAGCTCTGACATGCCTACCCCCTGTATTACCCTCTGGCAATTTGGCACTCTCAGATACCACTCTGTTGTCAGCCAAGTTATCAATTTCACCACCAGCTGCAGATACCACTGTCAATCTGGACCACCAATGGACACATTTACCCCCAAGATGAATCATGGTGAAACCTGGGGTGATGTGAGTATGTCAGGCGAGTCAGTGGGTGAGGGATTGAATACCAGGGAAGATCCTGTGTTTGTGAACCCCACATACATATTTCACAACACATTGATAAATACTAAGGTATTTTTAGTGCAAGTCTTGGGAAGAAGATGTTGAAGATAATAACCCCTCCTCTTCCTGCCATGCCAGTGGCTGCTCCTATGAGCAATAACCATGGAAACAATGAAGGTAATGATCAGCAAGGGAATAGACCAAAGGGAATGTCCACAAGACAACACCGAGGCAATACCAACTGCAATATACGTCCCACCAAAAACAAGACAGGATAGTAAGTTGTACTGAACATTAGTATAAACAAATGATGAACATTGTACACTACAGTAATCTTTGTGCTATTCATTGACTTGCTCAGGTAAATGAAAGTGGTACAAGTAAGGAGTTTTGGACATACTAGAACAACCAGCTTGAGGACAAGCAATGCAAGGTAATTGTTTGTCTTTATCTGACCACATGGCTCACATATTTTACAATACTAAGGCTTACAAAGTCAAGGCTAAGGATCTGGTAAGTAAACAGGGAGCTAGATGATATGTACTAACAAGTCATAAGTGGAGATCAACACATGGCTTGGAAATGAGACAATCTCAAAAGGAAAGCTGCACTAGATCCAAGACTTCTTGGCACTCAAGCACTCATCATACAAGTTGGGTTGTTCTTGGTAAATGCTGGCCACTCTGATCATCATGTTCAGATTTTTTTCTTGACTGTCTGTATTTGATCCTGCCCATCTCCATCATCAAGTCATGTCACTCCCTCTAATCCTGCCCATTTCAATCACTGTTCTCACACTTCTCATAGACCATCCACACCTGATTTTGCCTGTTTCCATCATCACATATTGTTTTTGTCCATATTAATCGCTTCTCATTCAATCATATGGACCACCCACAGCAGAATCCAATCACATTGTGCAACTCCTTTCCATGCATGCTTTGTAAATGTCTTTGAACTTTTGGTACTCCTTACTTATTGGGCTTGTGCAGTATTGGTATCACATGTATTGTAGCATTTAATAGTATAATCATGAATGCACATATACAAGCATTAAAAGCTATGAACAGATCAGGGCAGAAGGGAGCATATAGATGGGAACTGTTAGGGTCATGTTGTGTGAGATCAGGTGGACAGATCAAAAACATGTTGTGTTATGCTAACTTATGTTAGGCAATGAAAATCATTCAGAATCATTCACTGACATATGGTAACAGTTTATAATTCCCATTTTATTAGAGAAAACTGATGCAAGATGTTTTGACATGTCCTGACAAAGGAGTTATGTGCAGACATCACCAGACAGACAGTCCTGAACATGACTAGTTTTCACTAGGCCTGATCAATAGTCCTTGACAAGATGCATGAAAAACTCAAAATCTGGGCCACTTCACACTCTATGTTAGACACCAAACAGCTAGTAATACAAATGATAGTTGGTGGAATGACCCAATTCCTCACAAAAGCACAGGGTATGCCCAAAACAGTGGTAAAGTCACTCAGCTCAATCATCTGAAACTTCATATGGGATGACCACAAATCACCACCCAGCCTTGGTCTACACCACCTTATGAAATCTAAGAAGGAAGGAGGTATCAACCTACTTGACATCAAGATGCAAAACCAAGCCATCAATCTCACCTGGCTTAAGGCCTATCTGGATATGTCCCCCAAATGCCCAACTTGGGCCTTTGTCACAGATGCAGTGATCAACTGCATCAACAACTGTGGTGTAACCCAACCATCAGACCTTAGTACATTCCTCACTACCCTGTGCCCCTTGGGCCACAACAAATGAACCAGGCCTCAAACCCCCTGGCCAATTTTGTCCCTGCTATTAACAGCAAAATCACACAACCTCACCTTTGTGCCACACAAACTATCCAACCCCCTGAAAAAGAAAATGCCAGTGTGGTACCACATAGGAGTCCCCCCAAACTTGTACCACAAAGCCTGAACCAAGTGCCTATACTCCCACCATAGTGCCCTCTACCTAAAAGACCTGATCCAAGTGAGCCAAAGGCTAACCTGCCATGATACAGCACATGCCCACCATAGCACTTGCCCCTGCAAATGCTGTAAAAATGACAGACAATTAGGCTGTGTGAACCCACACCAATGTGTCATGCTTGCATGAACCATACTGGGCAATCTAGAGCTCAACTACGACCCCTATGACAAATGACAGCCACCAGAAGATGGACTAACCTTAACACACCACAGAAAAGAGAAAAACCAACAAGCAAGGGTTGAGAGAGGGGATGAAATAACCTTTGACCCCTCTATCACAGCATGAACGTCCCTCTCAGAATGCTTCTGAGTCCTACACCCTACCCCCCCAAGAGATGATGGAACCTGCCTACTGACTCCAACAACCCCTGGAACAAGGACAACATGTCAACCCTACCATAATATATATGGATGGCTCATGTATCCAGAATGGAAAGTATGATGTGGCCTGTGGTAGTGGGATTTGGTTTGGGCCAAATCACCCCCTGGACCAAGCAATCAAGGTACCTGGAGACAACCAATCCAACCAAACTGGCAAAATTGCAGCAATAACCATCACACTGCAACTGTGTAACCTAACTGCCCCCATCACAATAATCTCTGACTCCCAATATGCCATTGATAGACTCACATAATATCTAGGAAGTCGGGAAGACAGAGGATGGACCAATGTCTACAATGATGAATGGTTTAGAGTGGCCACATACCCCCTCAGACATCATACCACCCCAATGAACTTCAAATGGACAAAAGGCCATGCTGACTCTGAAGGTAATGAACAAGCAGACCTACTTGCTAACCTAGGAGTAAAAAAGGACACACCAGACATCAATGATATAAAGATCCCCAAAAGCTTTGACCTTCTGAGGATAAAACTACAATCACTTTCACAACACATCACATATGTAGCGCTATGCTCTAAAATCCCACTACCATACATGAGACAAACCCTCATTAATCTAGACATATGACATGCAGTCTATAGTGTCACTACCCACCTTGAAAAAGACACCACCATCTGGAACAACCTGCGACACCCAGATATCCACTGCCTAGTGCAAAACTTTCTATATCATACCATGACCAGTTCCCTTCAAGTTGGAAACTTCTAGGAACACATTCCTGGATATGAAACCTGCACAACATGCCAACTCTGCAAAAGCACAGAAACTTTGGAACACATACTGACAGACTACAATAAGGGAGAAAGCAACCTTATATGGTCCCTAGCTAATAGTTTATGCCTGAACAGCCCTATCCTACAAAACCCCCTAAAACTTGGAGTAATCCTGGGCTGTGGCTTCCTAACACCATCATGAGAACACAGAGCAATGGCAATACAAAGAGGACAGGTAAGACTACAACAGATTGTCCTGTCAGAATCCACACACCTTATTTGGAGTCTATGCTGTGCACAAGCCATAGGAGGACACACCCTCCTAGTGGCCACAATCTGTAAAGTCTAGCTAGACAAACTACATAGTAGACTGGATATCAACCGCTGCATAGCAAAATCTAGTTGACAACCTACAATCACCAACAAAATACACTACACTTGGAATAGTATTATTTGAAACTCACCAGCCTTACCCCCTGACTAGGTAACCACTCTAGAGGTTTTAGTGGGTATTAATCTACCAAGGATCCCTGCCCTCACCAGGGACACCAGGTAGCATATGGAGCCCTACACCCCTCACAATTGCAAGGTGTGGATAAGTGCATTTTCTCTTGGACTGGAGGAATCCTTTTCCCTGCCTTAGTGTACTACATCAAATTTATGCTATAGTGTATTGTGTAGGACTAGGCTTAGTCAGTTGCTACACAATATCCATCACTTGTCCAAAAAAAAAAAAAATGATATATATTGTTTATCATTTTTTGTTTTGATGTTTGATTTCTCAAAGAACTACGAGAAATATCTAGTAAAGATGCTTGGGAAAGATTGTAATTATGTAGTTATACTCTTGTCATTAGCTACAAAACACCCATATTATATAATAATAGGTGAATTATATACTGGAAATTATGGAAATTATGTGATATTTCAGGAAAATATCACATAATATAAGATAATATCTAGAATGCTCATAATGCTTATATTATGAGGAAATATCTGATATTCTGGACTAATTATGAGATATTATCTCCTAATACCCATGGGGTGGTTTTCCTGATGTGGTTGGAGGGAACACCTAATCAATGAGGTTGGAATAGACATTTAAGATGATAGATTTAAGCATGCAAGGAAGGACCGAATTGTTTCACAGAGGAACAGTTGCAAGACCAATAAAGAGAGAGGAACAAAACAAGGAGTAGCAAGATTGCAGTGAAGACAAAACAAGGTCGAAGGGTAATGAAGAAGGGATGTAGTTCAGTGAGAGGAAAGAACATGTAACAACTTGACTGCTGAGGAGGACACTCATGAAGAGGTACAACACTGCTCAGAGGAGTCTATCGTTACTTCAGGGAATGAGAACATTTATAGGGAAATAGGATCTTGGGAGCGTGTTGGAGATTCTCTTTAGGTTCTCATGTGGCTTCAGAGCGGGATACCCTTTCCATATGGTCAGGTACAGATAGTTACCAGGGCAGCCTTTGTAGGAGAGGATAGCCTCCACTTCAAATTCTTCTTCATCATTGATCACATCAGGTGGTGGTTCAGAGAAGGAAGGTCCATGTGCTTCAGTTTGTCTGAATGGCGATAAGAGAGAGGCATGGAAGGTGTCATGGATTTTCCAGGAGGGAGGTAGTCTGAGGTGATAGACAAGAGGGGAAATGACTTGGGAAATTTTGAAAGGCCCATAATGTTTGGGAGCGAGTTTCTTGGATGGATAAGGGATCTGAAGGTTGGTGGCTTCTAACCATACCTTATCTCTGACTTTCCAGGGGGAGAATGATCATGTGGAGTGGTGAGTCATTGCCAAGTGGGCGGAGTCATGCACAGCTAAGGCTTCTTCTTGTGCCTTGGACAGGACAATCAATCTGTCAGACAAAGTGGGAATGAAGGTTTTACCCAGGGCAGAAAATGATCAGGGTTCATATTCAAGGAGGAGAGAGAACGGAGATGACTTAGTGGAGCTGTGAGGGACAGAGTTGTGATGGAACTCAGTGGTAGTGAGGAATTCTGACCAGGAGTGGGGGTTATTGGCATAGAAGATGCAAGGGTATGTCTTGAGTTCCTGATTCGTTCGTTTGGTTTGGCCATCCATCTGGGGGTGATATGCAGTGGAGAGTCGAATGTCGTAGTGGAGGAGATGAGCGAGTTCTAGGGCAAACACAGAGGCAAATTGTGGGCCACGATCTGAGATGAAAGAATCATAGAGACCAAAACATTTGAACACATTGTTGAAGAAAAGTTTAGCAACTCCAGCTGCGTCAATGGTTTTGTTACAAGGGATGAAAATTACCCCCTTCATAAGGCCATGATCGACCACAACCATAATAGAATCAAAATCAGCGGACAGTGGGAGATCTGTGATGAGATTGACAGAGATCTGTCGAAATGGCAAGGAAGACAAGGATGGAATTGGGTTCAGAGGAGTGACAGTGGGATGAGTGTTGACTTTGGATTGTTGACATATGGTGCAGCCAGCCACAAAGTCCTTGATGAAGGTACCAAGTCCAGGCCACCAAAAGTCACATTCTAGGATTGCTTTCATGTGGAATTGACCAGCATGGCCAGTGGTGGGAGAGGAATGAATACTGTGGAGAAGTGTGGATCGGGATGAGGGTGGAACATATAGATGACCTTTGTAAAAGAGGTGGCCATTATCAAATGACCAATCTTGGAGTGAAGAACGAGGGAACAAAGGTGTTGCTTCTTCCATGACTTTGAGTGCACAAAGGACCAGTGGGTCAGATGAGGATGAGGATCGGATGTAGTCGAAAAGTTTTAGATCAAGGGCATTGATGACAACAGGGTCTGGGAGGATAGCTGTGTTGGCATTGTCGGAGGAGGTGTCAATAGAGTCTTTTTGGGAAAGTGCATCAGCTGGGCCCATCTGGGCTCCAGGGGTTACTTTCCAGACAAGGTCAAAGTTAAGAAGGAAGAGGGACCAATGGGCTTGATGGCAAGAGAGCTTTCAGGGATCTTGTTAAGAGCTGAGGATTGAGGAAGCGGACTAGCCACTTGTTGGGTCGACTCAAGGGGCTTCTGGGAGCTAGGACTGATGTCCACAGTAAGTAACCAAGGTATATTAACAAAGGAATAAGGAAGTACAGACCTGATGTCCACAGTGAGTAACCTAGGAGGGAACCACAGTGAACAACAGGCTCTATGTGCGCTTCATGTAAATACTGGTAAACAGATCAGCCACAATGCTGAATAAGCATAAGGGTAGGGGCTCTGCAACTGCACAGAGCGATGAACAACTCAGAATGAGCTGGGGAAAGTTGGGTATAGGCATAATGAAGATGGGGAATCGAATGGTGATAACTAGGAAGTGAAATAAGAAGCAGTAAGTCATCAATGAACAATATGAGTGCGAAATCAAATCTAACAGATCTTTGATGAAGGAAAGGTTCTTGTGATCTGTAATGATAGTCACTGGCTGTGAGATGCTGAGGAGATATTGTTGCCATTCTTTGAGCACAAGGATGACAGCCAGAAGTTCTCAGTCATAGATATCGTAGTTTCATTCTGCAGGGGAGAATATTTTTGAGAAGTAAGTGCAGGGATGGAGGTCACCATTGACATCAGTTTGGAGGAGTACTGCTCCAGAAGTGATCAGAGAGGCATTGGTCATGATGGAAAATGGTTGAGATGTGTCAGGAAGAGTGAGGACTGGGGTGGAGCAGAACTGAGCGATGAGGGAGCAGAAAGCAGTTTCTTGGAGGAAAGTCCATGACCAGGGTTTGTTTTTATGAGTGAGTAGAATGAGGGGGGTGACAATATTAGAGAAGTTTGGGATGAACTTTCGATAGAAGTTGGCAAAACCTAGGAAACTGTGGATTCCTTTGACAGATGTAGGGGATTTCCAGTCCTTAATGGCAGAGAGTTTTACTGGGTCCATCTCAAGTTGTCCTTGACTGATAATCATGCCGAGGTATTCCATCTGTGGAGTGTCGAATGAACACTTGGAGAGCTTGAGGGAAAGTCCATGTTCTCTGAGACATTGGAGAACTCTACGAGTTTGATCATGGTGGAGTTTGATATCATCCTTTGTATGAATGCCAAGGTCGTCCATGTAAATCTTTAACCATCACTCAGCCAGCATATCCACAAAGATATGGTTCATGAAAGCTTGAAATGTTGGTGGAGCATTGTTAAAACCAAAGAACATTACAGTGGGTTCAAAAAGTCCAAGCAGGGTGATGAATGCTGCTTTCCATTGGTCCTCTTCTCGAATTCGAATGTTGTTGTATCCCCAACGTACAGTATGTCAAACTTGGTGAAAAGAGTTGACTCCTTCATGTTATCAATGAGATCAGAGATGAGAGGGAGGGGATACATGTTGTGGATGGTGAATGAATTGAGATAATAATAGTCTTGATAGGGATGAAGAGAACCATCTTTCTTAGATACAAAGAAAAAGGGAGAAGCTTGTGAGGACTTTGATGGGACAATGTGACCTGTTTTCAGATGTTCTTCGACAAAGAGGCAGCAGGCTTCTTTCTCAGCAGGATTTAATGAGTAAACTTTGGCAATTTTTGGGACGAAGGTGGGTTTGAGTTCAATGGCATGATCATAGGGTCAATGAGGTGGGAGAGTGTTGAAGGTTTTCTCAGAGAACATGTCTTTGTATTCTAGGCACCAGTTTGGAATTTTTTGCTCTTGCTTGACTTCTTGTTGGGCCAGTTGGGTCAAGAGAGTTACTTTGTTAATCTCATTCTGGAGTGAACTCTCACAAAAAGGTACCACAGCATCCCGGAATGGGGTTTCTTGGTTGATACTTACTGTTTTGGAGATCCAGTCAATAGAGGGGTTCCATTGTTTGAGCCAGGGCATGCCTAGGATGATTTGTCGCTTGCCAAGAGCCACAACCATTAGATCTAGACAATCAACAAAGGAGGAGAATTGTGTTACAATCTTTTTCCTTTCATTCCTCTTATCCGTTCTTAAACACTTCACTTATCTCCTCACTTTAGTTTCTTTCCCTTCTCGTCGACGATGACTTTCTCTTGAGGCCATCAACATTTCCTTCGGGTGATGACTCTTATCGTTATCTCTCAGGCTTATGTGCTTTCCTGAGCAGTATCCTGAACTATCGTCTCGTCTTCTCACCTTTCGTCTTCCAATGACTTCCTCGTGTTGTCATTTCCTTTCCAAGGTAGATGACTCGACTCAATAGTTCCTTCTTTTGTCTTGTCTTATCTTGCTCTCTTATTGGACGATTAACTCCGCAGCTGTCTCTCTCACGACGGCGATGTTTCCCCTTATTCCATAACATTCCATAGTGTTCCATTCTCACATGATTGGAACGGTTAAATACTGGATCGCCTGTACTATAGTTCCTCACTCTGAATCTACGATCCTTGTCGTACTCATTCTCTGTTCTTGAGCGATTCTCAAGACCCATGTGCTCTCCTTGTCATCGTCCTCGGTCCTCTGTCTTTGGTTCGCACTTAGCTTGCTAGGAGAGACGCTATGGTACCTCTTCGTGAGTGTCCGCCTCTCTTGGGTTAAGTCGAACGCCCTCTTGAGTACGCTTAGCGTTACAAATTGAGCGTTTGCTCAGATTTTATACTTGATTGCTCCTTTCTTGTTTGGGAAGCCATCCATGTTGTAAGCCATGAGGGGTTTAGCGAGAGGTTTAATTTCCATACAAAGGGCAGGGACGAGACTAGGATTGATGAAGTTGCCAGTCACTCCACTGTCAATAAGAGCAACAGTTTCGACGATTTTTGAACTGACTTGTAGGTGAACAGGTAAATGAAGGGTTCTTTTATTTGGTAGTCCTACAAGTACATTGGGGAGAGAAGACATTGAGACATCCTCCCCATTCAAAAATCCTGGATAGTGAGACTAGTGAGCTTTTCATCTGAAGGTTCTTCTTCATTCTCAAAACACATCTTCAGGACTTGGAGGATTTCACTTTCATCCTTTCCAGAGGTGTGAAGTTGGTTTACATAGGTGTCAAAGCTGGGAGTAGGCTTAGAAGGTTTAGGGGCTGGACTGGGAGCAGTAGGAGTTTTGGTGGATCTGATGTTCTGGGGGCAGGGAGATGAGGTTTTAGTGCCTTTGTACTGAGTGGCACTGTGGCCTTTCTTATGACAATGGAAGCAGTGGCCCTCTTTGATACATCTGGCACATTCTACTGGGGTGAGTTTCTTGATTTGGATGGCATCAACATCCATGGTGTTTGGGTCTTTGGAGGAGACAAGGGAGGAGGCACGACTGCCTTTTCTCAAGGCATCAATGCATCCTATCTGGGTATGGAATGTTTTGGCTCTAGTAATCCATTCATGGGAAGTAGTTGGGATATTGGTCATAAACAGGATCATGGTGGTAATGCGACGATCAAGTCCTTTGACGAGGTGATCAATGAGGATAGCTTCATCAGTAATCTGTGCATGAGCGGCAAGATTCTGAAAGTCAGTGATATACAGTTGGAAACCATTGTCCTTGGTAGTTTTTAAATTTCCCTGCTTCAGGTCTGAGAGTTCTTGACAAGCAGTAGTGCGAAGGTCAAAGGGATAGAACGTTGTAGTGAAGTTGTTCTCAAAGACATCAAACGTCTTCAGGTTGGTAGTGATGGCGGCGTTAGCCAGGGTATCATACCATTTCTCAGAGAAAGGTACACCCCTTCCCTTACTTAACTTGTTCAGGGTGGTTAGAATACAGGCATAGTCATTGTTGTATAGATGAGCACTGATGGCAAAGTACACCTTCATCGCCTTCATCCATCAAGTGGCATCAGCTGGTTTAAACTCAGCTTGGGGTGGAGCTGGGCCAGGGGTGGGGGTGAGGGCAGGAGTGGCTCCTAGTTGAGGAGGAGGAGGTGGTGGTGGTGCGGGAGTAGGTCCAGCTCGCATTCCAGCAGATCCAGACATGGTTGCTAAGGGGGGTTGCGATGGGATGATTAGAGTTGAAGTCTGTGGGTGAACAGTCACTTCAGGCAGTGTAGGGACACGAGGGGGTGTAAGACTGGGGGATACTTGGATCAGAGAGCCAAGAGGAGTTACAATGGGTTGTGGGATATGTGAGTATTTATTATGCCTTTGCTCTAATCGCATAACAACAACAACAGGACCTTTGAACGTAACTGGCTCATGCCATTCAGTAGATGTGATGTGGAGCATCATGTTATTGGTGTGGAAATGGTTCTTGACACATTGATCAGTGTAAAAGATTTCCAGTGTATTCTCAAGAAAAAGGGTATGGTTTCCAATCTGAATATTGTCCACTACAAGTGAATGCAAAGGACATGGAGGGGAGGGTGTGTTTTCTGGAGGAGGGTGGACGACATTATCATGATACATATAAAGGAATGGTGTAGGGTGGCAAGTCCTAACTGGTCCCTCTTGGTGCACAGCAGCAGGGAAAGATAATCACCAAGCAAAGAGACTCACTTGACTTGCAGAGTACTTGGTGAGAGTATAGATTTAATCTCTAGGGAGATTAGATAGAGTGGGAGATAGAACAATATGAAAGAAGCAAAGATAAAAGCTTATTGTAAAATGTAAATACATGAAACTATTTATATGTTTCAGGTATACATGGGAAATTACCTATTACAGCACAGCAACGTGGGGCATGAGGCTAACATGAGGCACCAGGCTATGCTTGGCTGTGTGAGATTGATACTCAGCTGACACTGCCTACCTATCATTCTGCACTGCCTTATTATAAATACACAGCAATGCTGACAGATGCTATGCATAAGGCTATGCTGCTGACTGAGCAGCTTACCAATCCACTTATATAGCATTAGTCATACTCATTAGTCATGAGTATTGCAGAACGCATGTGACTAATCATATGACTGACAATCAGTCCAAGTCAGTCTGCTATCTGGAATATCCAGTTCCGGACTGTCTACCTTTGGACTGTCTTAATCCTGACTTCCACATATCCAGACTACAATCTGGAGTACTGGAGTTCAGTCATTTTGACACTCCCCATTGTTCAAAAGAATCATAACATATGGGAATAAGGATTGAGGAACAACATGTCCCTAATCTTGGAGAATTGATCTCTTGTGAGATTATTGATGAATATGTCAGCTTTTTGTTCTCCAGTAGCAATGTAAAAGAGTTTGATAAGACCTTCTTGAACAGATTCTCAAATGAAATGATAGGGGATAGCAATATGCTTTGTCCATCCTTCTTGTGCTGGGTTGGAGGCTAGAAACATAGCTCCTTGATTATCTGCATATAGATGAAAAGGTGGTAGATCATATCTGATTTCTTTGAACAAGGATTTGATCCAACTGAGTTGTTTAGCAACTTCAGTCATGCCAACATATTTGGCTTCTGTTGACGATAATGTCACCTTCCTTTGTTGTCTGGATAGCCATGAGACTATTCCATCTGCAAGGAATATACAATAACCAGTGGTAGACCGTCTAGTGTCTAAATCTCCTGCCCAATCTGTGTCACTGTATGCCAAGAAACCAGAATTGGTATCTTCTTTATAGGTAAGGCATAGATCTCTAGTACTAGCCAGGTAGCACATGATATATAATGCACATTGAAGATGATCCTCAGTAGGATTAGCTGAGAATTGTGACATCTTAATGACAGCATAGGCAAGGTCTGGTCTTGTTCTGAGCATAATATATAACAATGATCTGATGACTGATTGATAACAACTTTGGAGTGAAGCATTTGATTCTTCTGTCGATGATTGCAGATTATATCTGGATGGTAGAGGAACATATGCTGGTCTGCAATTTTGCAGTTCAA
>JBBPTV010000364.1:0-22301 GCA_038094275.1 Tubosaeta brunneosetosa | reverse complement strand
CAGTTTTCAGATCAAGAGCAGCGTTGTCGATCTATATCTCACCTGCCCGCAAGACGAAGACAGCATGATTTCTTTGCAGAAGTCCGATCCTTTTAGTAATTCTCAAAAGGTTCGTCTTGGCCATGGGCCGCCGTCGACGTTCTAATGAAGCAATCTGACCGAGCCACAGTGGTGGATTTCACACGTTTCCGATGGTACATATAGCATCGTTGGACATCGGGGAAACTCGGCCGTACCGTTGTGCACTGGGGATGGAAACGAGCTCATCTGTGATTCGGAGGGTGAACATACTACGTGGACAATTGAGCCTCGGGGGGAAAGTTATGTGTACGTCGCGCCTTCTTCTTTTTTGATCTGAATTTGCACTTCATATCGCTCACTGATGAGAACAGGATTGGGAACACTGCAAACGCGACGGCGATTCATTTCACGCAGCGGCCTCAACATGTAAGCAGCGTGTTCATACTACATCACCAATGACTCATGATCTATTTTGCTCCCAGGTCTCGGCGTTGCTCCGGAATGTATGTCATCTTCTAGTGTATATTTGTGTTTGATGCTGATGTTGGCACCCAGAACGCTCAAAATCAACGATGGGTATTAGAACGAGTTTAGAAACGACATCATTTGAGGACCTTTTCTTTCACGGCTCTCTTTTTCTTTATATTATTTAGGCACCCTTTACCGTATTCAGTGGCTGCGAATATGTACTGGTACGATTCGTTTTGGCTATTTAATGTCATGTTTCGAGTGGTTCCAGGCGTATCATAACTGTGCGTTGCATGTGGCGCGGAAAAGTTCTCACTCGAACGAGCACGGAGTGTTGAAGTATTAGTGCCAAGCATACGGCGTACTGCAAGCTCAAGGCGCAGTTTCCGCGGGTTTCGGCTGGCAGGAAAAGCACAGCGACAAGAAGCAGAGAAGCCCATTGGCAGTGCATGACACGTTGGAACGAGCACTGCCGTTGATAGAACCACCACTCTTCCGTCCAGTTGTGGGTGAGATATTCAAGACAACAGAATTTCACGATTTCTGCCCCCGTGTTGCTCATAGGCTCTTGCGACTAGTCGTTGCTGCCCTGGCTAGTCAACATCTTGAGGCCACTAAGCGAACTTTGAACGAGGCGATCAGCACAAACATTCATGGCGTAAGCACGATCGTTGGCCCACTTGGCACGTGCCAAGAACAGATTCGTGTTGATAAGGGCAGAGGGTGCGTAGCAGTCCCCGGCATGCCATCGCCCTCAACCTTGTACCGCTACCTTGGGTGTGTGTGTGTCGACGATACAGGACGATGAGTGAGTGCCAATGTCGAACGAGGGCAGTTCTGACCATGTTCTCAAGACGACTCCGCGCGCCCAATCGAAATAGAAGGGCGTGGTACCGTGAGCGCGCTCCTATTCTTGGAGGACGGCAAGCACCTTCTCAGTGGGGGCGAGGATGGCATGATCAGACAATGGTCCATCGAACATGGCACGCAGGTCGGCGAGCCGATTAAAGGGAACGAACCTGTCCGGGCTCTGTCGCTGTCTAGCGATCGCAAGTGGATCGTCAGTGGCGAGAACAAGTTGGCTAGGGTGTGGGCCCGGCACTCTTGGAAAGAAGAACTCAGGGTGCAGGAGCACACGGCGGGGGTGGAAGCGGTGGATATTTCACCAGATTCGACCAAGTTCGCGACCGGGGCAACTGACAAGAGAGCGTTTATCTGGGACATTTCTACTGGACGACGACTTCTAGGTCCACTCGGACATGACGGCAACGTTGTCGCAGTCAAATTCTCACCAAGCGGGGATTACATCGCCACTGCCTCCTGGGATCGCGATGCTCTCCGAATCTACAATGTACGCACCGGCCAATTGATCAGAACCATTCCCGTCAAAGCGCGCGGTTTCAGCTCCATCGCTTGGTCCAAGGACTCCCAGCGTATCTTCGCCTCGTCCTTGAATATCGTGAAGCACATTTATGTCGACACTGGCACCTTCATCTCCCAGTGGACAATTCCCGGGGATGCAAATGGTCCTCATGGTTCACTTGCCATTCCAAGCAACGACAGATTCATTGCTTCCTTCGTCGGCAATTCTCTTTCACTTATGGACACTCAAACGGGACTGCGCTTTGCACAAGCTTTTGAGCACCCTGGTCAAAAACTACGATCGGTCGCAATTTCGGTGGATAATAACTATGTTGCCACTAGCGGTGAGGGCGGAATAATTACCTTGCGCAACCTCAGTGGTATCATCCCCATGCTCTATCTCGTCCAGCAGTCACGTTATGCAAATGGCGGTCACTCGAGGCTACAATCGGAGGCCTTGGAAGCTTTCCGTGCTACGCTTCGTTCGCTTGAATCGCGTTTTGGTATGATCTTTGGACTTCCCCCTCGTGCCCGATCTCAGACTAAATCCAAATTCAGATGAATTAAGGCCCCCCATGCGACTAAACGACGGCCGTGAGCCACAAGCGGAACCATTTCACATCTTGGACGGCCCGTACCGCATCAAGAGTTTCATCGCTGATGTATACCTCACTTGCCCGCAGGACCCAGAAGGCTCGGTCATTGTGCAACAGTTGGATTCGTCCAACGATTTCCAGAAGGTGTGTCCTGCATGTCCTGGGGCGAAGTTGATATCGGTGACTAACAATTAATCAGTGGTGTGTGTATCATATTGAAGATGGAGCTTATAGCATTGTGGGGCGGAGAGGCAGCTCTGATGTCACCTTGAGTAGCGGAAGCGGGAACGAGCCGATCTGTATTCCCAAAGGCAACTCCACCACCTGGAACATCGATCCACGTGGGAATACCTATGTGTAAGCTCTGGATTATCTCGTATCCCTTTGCTTAATTATCCATACAGGATCGGAAATTCTGCCTCTGTCATGGCCATTCATCTCATACAACATCCTCAACACGTGAGCGACTCGATGTATATATGGGCCTGTACAACCATGACTTATGCTATCTTCGAGCACGCACAGGTTTGGGCCTTTCCTCGCGATGTACGCACCCTCAATCTAATTATGATGCAACATCCCGGCTGAGATGTTCTCTGACCGCAGAACAGTCAAAATCAGCGTTGGGTTTTCGAGCGTGTTTAGAATCAGGTCATGCCGGAGACCGAAACAAGCGAACGCGCTTTGAACATTTTCCCTTGTCTGTTCTACCTCGAGTATGCCGCCGACGTACCTACCTAGACGATGCCACGCCATTCCGGTAGATAGATGGGACGGGGTTGTGGCCCGGTGGTGCCGGAGAAAGCTTCTCAGGAGGTAGTAGTCCTTGGATCATTATGTAACTTGGCATCATGCACCATGTCTGTCTGTTAGCTGGGGTGACGACCCTCTTAGTATCGAACAGGTGTTGCTTGCATGATTGTGGCGCGAAAAAGTTCTCACTCAACTGGCAGCGCATACGGCGTACTGCAAGCTCATTGAAGGCGCGGTTTCCGCGGTTTCCGGTTGGCAAGAAAAGCACAGCGACGAGAAGCAGAGAAACCTGTTGGCGGTGCATGACGTGACGTTGGAAGAGCAGTGACTGATGTTGAAAGAACTATTACTCTTCTCCAGCGGTGGGTGAGATATTGACAACAGAATTTCATGCTCACCCCGTTAGGATGATACTATGACGCGCATCGCCTTGCTTGGACGCCATCGGACAGATGCCCAACTACATCTCCGAGGGGATCAAGCAGAGTTGGGGTCCCGACTCAGCAAGGCTGCTTCTGGGCAAAAGCTCAGAGGGCCCAGCCCTAGTGTACGCGTTCCGTCTTCCCTCGTGCTGGATACTCAAAGAATAAGCCAAGCTCGTCGTCCCCACTTCATGGATGGTCCTGCCCTTCTGGTGCCAGCGTCTTTCTCTAGTCGGGATGGATTTGAGAGGCGTTTTTGCCCACTGCAGACGACAAGTGTAAGCCACTAAGCGAACTTCGAACAAGGCGATCGGCACAAACAATCATGGCGTACTAATCGTTGGGCTTGGTGCGTGGGAGCAGATTCATGTTGATAAGGGCAGAGGGTGCGTAGCAGCCCCCTCCGGCAATCGCCCTCAACCTTGTACCGCTACCGTGAGGAGTGCGTCGACACTATAGAACGATGAGTGAGTGCCGATGTCGAACGAGGGCAGTTCTGACCGTGTTCTCAAGACGACGCACGCACAATCGAAATAGAAGGACGTGGTACCGTGTGCGCGCTCCTGTTCTTGGAGGACGGCAAGCACCTTCTCAGTGGTGGCGAGGATGGCATGATCAGACAATGGTCCATCGAACATGGCACGCAGGTTGGCGAACCGATTAAAGGGAACGGTCGTGTCCGGGCTCTGGCGCTGTCGAGCGATCGCAAATGGATCGTCAGTGGCGAGTTCAAGTTGGCCAGGGCGTGGGCCCGGCATACGTGGAAAGAAGTACTCAAGGTGCAGGAGCACACGTTAGAGGTGGAAGCAGTGGATATTTCACCAGATTCAACCAAGTTCGCGACCGGGGCAAGGGACAGGAGAGCGTTTATCTGGGACATTTCTACCGGACGGCGACTGCTTGGTCCGCTCGGACATGACGACAGCGTTGTCGCAATTAAATTCTCACCAAGCGGGGATTACATCGCCACCACCACCTGGGATCGCGACGCTCTCCGAATCTACAATGTATGCACCGGTCAGTTGACCAGAACCATTTCTGCCAAGGCGTACGGTCTTGGCTCCATCACTTGGTCCAAGGACTCTCAGCGTATCTTTGCCTCATCCTTGAACATCGTGAGGCACATTTATGTCGACACCGGCACCTTCATCTCCCAGTGGACAATTTCTGGAGATGCAAATGGTGCTCATGGTTCCCTTGCCATTCCAAGCAACGACAGATTCATTGCTTCCTTCGTCGGCAATTCTCTCTCGCTTCTGGACACCCAAACGGGACTGCGCTTTGCACAGGTTTTCGAGCACCCTGGTCAAAAACTGCGATCGATCGCGATTTCGTTGGATAATAACTATGTTGCAACTAGTGGCGAGGGCGGCATAATTACCTTGCGCAACCTCAGTAGTATCATCCCCATGTCCTATCTCGTCCAGCGACCACGTAATGTACACGGCGGTCACCCGAAGCTACATTTGGAAGCCTTGGAAACTTTCCGTGCCGCGCTTCGTGCGCTTGAATCGCATCTTGGTATGCACATCTCACTCGTGCCCGACTTGAGACTAAATCCAAAATCAGATGAATTAGGGCCTACCACGCAACCAAACGATCGCCGTGAGCCACAGGCAGAGCCGCTTCACATCTCGGATGGCCCATACCGCATCAAGAGTTTTGTCGCTGATGTATACCTCACCTGCCCGCAAGACCCGGAAGGCTCGGTCATCGTACAACGGTTGGATCCATCCAACGATTTTCAGAAGGTGTGTCCTGCATGTCCTGGGGCGAAGTTGATATTGGCGACTAACGATTAATCAGTGGTGTGTGTATCATATTGAGGGCGGCGCTTATAGCATTGTGGGGCAGAGAGGCAGCTCTGACGTCACATTGAGTAGCGGGAGTGGGAACGAACTGATCTGTATTCCCAAAGGCAACTCCACCACCTGGAACATCGATTCACGTGGGAATACCTTTGTGTAAGCTCTGGATTATCTCGTATCCCTTTGTTTTAACTATCCATACAGGATCGGAAATTCTGTCTCTGCCATGGCTATTCATCTTATACAACGTCCTCAACACGTAAGTGGCTTGATATATGTATCCTGTATAACCGTGACTTATGCTGTCTTCGAACATGCACAGGTTTGGACCTGTCTCCGCGATGTATGTATCCTTAATTTAATTATGCGACATACATCCCGGTTGACGTGCTCTCTGACCGCAGAACAGTCAAAATCAGCATTGGATTTTCGAGCGTGCTTAGAATCAGGTCCTATGCTGGAGATGGAAACAAGCGAACGCTTTGATATTTTCCACTTGTCTACTCTACCCTTGATATACATGTAAGACTCCATGCTCGAGTATGCCCCACGTGAGATGATGCCACGCTATTCCAGTAAATAGATGGTGCAGGGAGTGGGACTTGTAGCCGGAGAGAGCTGCTCGGGAGGTAGCGGTACTTGGATCATCATGTCTATCCATTCGGTGGAGTGACGACCCTTTTACCGAACGCATCTTCACTGGCAACTCGTTAGTTAGAATGAGCTCGACAACGAGTATTATAAACGAGATAGTTCTTTCTTGAACCATATGACGACGAGCTCAGTGCACGACAATCCACACACAACGATTTGCGTTCGCCCCGACCTTCAGACAGGTTTGATCAAGTAATGTTACGCGTAACTCTGCTGCTCTGACCATGACAATTGAAGGCGGCCCGCTCGACGGGGAGTGAGGATCGGCATCGGAAAAGAACAGCGTAGTAGATACCCGATGTCAAATGTCCGGTGTATCTCTCCTTCATGACCATCATTGGGACCGTCTCGTGGCCTTTTCCCAAGGGCTTCGTAAAGAGCGTGGAAGTCACGACCCGAGACTCACTCGCATGGGGAATAGAGTGGTACATGGAGTGGAAAGGCGCGACGTGACAGAGAATTGAAGGAGAACAACGAATTTACAACTTTGTCCAAAGGCTTACTGAGAACGGGGAGTGCACGTGCCGTAGACGAGCTGGTATGACAAAAGTAGACTGGTGACCAATCCGTCTAAAAGAGGCAATTGCCGAGGAATCCGTCGTGTGACCCCTGCTTGTCTTCAAATGGCCAGACTCAATGGCCCTGTCCTGCCAGTCAGAATGTCCGAAATGGACACTCTTTTGTTCTCAGACTGCGAATCTCGTCAGATCGGAAAAAACATTGACTGCGCACACCAGATCGGCGTGCTGTTGATACCGCATACCGACGATTCCTAGTAATCTTGTTCGTGCTTCGATGGTTCGGAGTACTGGTGTAAAACTCTCCTCTCGTCAAGTCAGGTTGATCATCAGACGACCCAGACTGCTGTAGTAGCGGTCATGGTGGCTTGTTTGTTTGGCGCTTTCCGCCTCAGTAGTAGTGGTTGAAATAGCGATAGGAGAAAACAAAGCTAGAAACCGAACTCTATGTCGAGCAATATCACGTCCAAATCCCACTACCTCCCAGTGTCACAGTGTGTACCTAAAGTCAGGTGCACGGTCGCCGAGATCTCTCAGTTCCTGAGCCGTCATATCGAGCTCCACTTGACCCATGCCGTGCTCTCGTGCTGCCTCATCTCTTGCATGATTGATCCGCTTGTACGCCAACACCAAGATTGGCAGAGCGATCATTCCAATGCCGACAAGCATCAGCTCCAGAGCATCTACACATTTCATGAGAGAAATATCAGCATCCTATGGGAAAACACAAGAAAACTGTCTTACGCCCAAGGACGAAACGTGGCGAATCCCGCGAACGGTAAATGTTCGCTGCAATCGCACCACTAAAGTTCCCAATACCGATTTGCAGAGCCATACCTACAGCACGTTTGGTCCGCCCGGCGAGGTTGTTACCTAGCCTGCTCAATCGCTTTTGATCACAGTACTGTGAAAAGGAGACGACCAATACATACCATGCAACAACACCGGGGAACGGGCCGTAACTTCCAACGACGATGAAAAAGGTCCCAAAGTACTTGACACCATGTGAAGCATTGGACAAGTTGATAGAGTAGCCGATAATAAGTAAGAGATAGCCAGCGTAGATGAACGGAGAACGGATTTTGAGTTTGTCTGAGTAGTGCGCCCAGACCAGAAGAACGATTGCTAGGCAGGTGCGCAAGCCGTCAACTAATGCACAGGGTCAGAGAAACTTACCCGCGGTGACATATGGCGGAACAGTAAGGAGTTGACTGATTGCCGTGGTATATCCAAAGCTGCGATTCAACATGGATTATCGGTGATAGAGAAGAGGGATATTGACGAACTCGTCGATAATCGTTCTGCATGCGAAAACGAATAAATTAAAGAGAGGTCAACGTTGAAAACTCACGGGAGGAAAAAAGTGATGCCATATACTATGCAAGAGTGATAAGCGCCACACTTTCAGCTACGAAAAAAAATGACAACACACAAGGTGCAACAATCGACATATAGACCAGGATGTGCAAATAGATCTGCCAGTCAGTAAAGGTAGCTATAATATGGCGGAGGGTAAAGTGCTCTCCTTCCCCAACTGTCGAGTTGTCATATTCTAAAACACGTTAGTTCTGCTCATCTATGTACTAGAAATTAGGAAACTCACTCCTTCTCCATTCAAGGTATGCACGTTCCTCCGAGGAAAGAAATGCGGCACTCGATGGGGAATCAACGATCACTGGCAAAAAGAATTAGAGTCAACTGCTTGGTAACCAAACTTTGAACTTACAAAAGAAGGCAATTAATGCCACAACCACAGTCAGCAATCCTTCGATAATCTGTTGAAGTGCCCTTGAGATAACAATCATGACCGTACCATTGGGCCTAACTTACAAATATCCAAGACCAGCCCTCCAGATGACCCACCCCGCCCATATACCCCAAGGCGAAGGCAAGCAAACCGGAAAAGGCACCTTGTTTTATGTTAATTTTGCAGAAGGGTAACGTCAAAAAATGAATCCCTAACCTGCTATCGTGGCTGCTCCAAAGAAGAGACCAATGCGGTACTGGAGCATGTGTCTCGGGTACCATAGTGTGAGGCTACACACTAGGTTAACCCAAGGATGGCACTCTAATGCACCAGCTGACGACGTACTAGTATGCAACCCCAGGGAAAAGGCCTGCCTCAGCGACACCAAGACAGAACCGTACACCAACTAGTTGGGGATATCTGCAGATCATTGTCAACCTTGAGATGCAGTAGTAAACAATTTCCAGTTACGTCTTTACGAGACCCATGAGTGTCCTGGAATCAGCATGAGCCTCTCCTTTGATCACTGTAATAATGCTACACACATGACTATGCCCCAAAATACCTGACGTTTTCAGAACCGTAAACTTGCGCCTTTGAAGCATAGTCCTCACCATGATTCCCGGAAGCCATCTTGTCCCACTGGTGTATTAGCGACATCCATGTGCTGTCTGCAGCTACCTCACCTTGATGGACGAAACACCATCAATACTAGACTAAACAACATATCAGCTTCGAAAGTGAACGCCAACATGGGACTCACTTTGCAGGACACTCGAAGATACAATACGACTGTGTAGACGAGTTCAAGCACAAGGTCCAGGAGAAGGGTAAAGTACGTACGATGAAAAACATGGTCTATGACTCAGATCAACAGCGATGTACGGACAAGAAGAAAAAGCAACGCACAAGGGCAATATTGTATCTATCACCGACGAGATGGAGTTGTTGCAAGAGGCCGTCGAGTTTGGCGTTTCCTCAAATAAAGTCAGTAGTCAAAGACCATACCTGACAGAGACATACCGATGTTACCTATCCAATAATAATTTCGATGCATGATAGTGAGAGTGAGCCGGTCGCACATACCTCGATCCATGAATGCGAGGAGATACATGGCACTCAAAACTGGCATCAGACGCCAGTCGACTTTGCGCCAAAGCCGTCTTTCCTCTTCAAGTGTGAGCGAGAGAGGAGCATCCTCCTTGCGAATTTCTACTTCGATGCTATTATTCACAGGGATCTTTTCTTGAGTACCATCGCCAGGTATGCCAGACATAGGTATAATGCTTCTCTGCGGGGGAGAATGTACTAGTACGAATGAGAGCGAGCTTGAGAGTGAGCTGATTCACTGTGGGAATCAACATAGTTTTCCATGAGTTCAGCATGAGAGCCAATAAAAAGGCACGAATGTATCATACATTCGTGCCTTTTTATTGGCATTGTATGTGCACGAAGAATATGTTATGTAACAAACGCCACGAGTGTAGTAAACTGTCACCCAGGCTGATAATCAGACAACAGATGGCTGTTGCAGTAATATCATGCTGGCTTGTTTGTTTGGCGCCTTCCGCTACTCAGGTACTGACAACTTCCACTGCCTTGAAATAACGAGCATACAAAACCCTCAAAGAAATCAAAGTTGGACAGAAATCAGTATGTCGAGCAATACTACGTCATCGCACAACTTCCCAACGTCACAGTGTGTACCTGAAGTCAGGTGCACGATCACCAAGATCTCTCAATTCCTGAGCCGTCATATCGAGCTCCACTTGACCCATGCCGTGCTCTCGTGCCGCCTTATCTCTTGCATGATTGATCCGCTTGTACGCCAACACCAAGATTGGCAGAGCGATCATTCCAATGCCAACAAACATCAGCTCCAGTGCATCTATGCAATTCATGAGAGGAATGTCAGTATCATATGCGAAAACACAAGAGAAACTGTGTCTTACGCCCAAGGACGAAACGTGGCGAATCCCGCGAACGGTAAATGTTCACCGCGATCGCACCACTAAAGCCCCCGATACTGATTTGCAGCGCCATACCTACAGCACGTTTAGCCCGCCCGGCAAGGTTGTTGCCTAGCCTGCTCGATCGTGTTTAGTCACTGTACTGTGAAAAGGGGAGGTATACGTACCATGCAATGACACCGGGGACCGGGCCGTAACTTCCAACGACAATGAAAAAGGTCCCAAAGTACTTGACACCATGTGAAGCATTGGACAAGTTGATAGAGTAGCCGATAATAAGTAAGAGATAGCCAGCATAGATGAATGGATAACGGATTTTGAGTTTGTCTGAGTAGTGCGCCCAGACCAGAAGAACGATTGCTAGGCAGGTGCGCAAGCTGTCAACTAATGCACAAGGTCAGAGAAACTTACCTGCGGTGACATATGGCGGAACAGTGAGGAGTTGACTAATAGCGGTGGTATATCCAAAGCTGCGATTCAAGATGGGTTATTGGTGATAGAGAAGAAGGATATTGACGAACTCGTCGATAATCGTTCTGTATGTGACAAAAAATATATTAGGATGAAGAGGCCGACGTTGAAAAACTTACGGGAGGAAAAAGGTGATGCCATATACTATGCGAGAATGATGAGTGCCGCACTTTCAGTTATGAAAAAAATATGACAACACACAAGGTGCAACGATCGACATACAGACCAGGAGGTGCAAATAGATCTGCCAGTCAGTGAAGGTAGCTAAAATATGGCGGAAGGCAAAGTGTTCTTCTTCTCCGACTGTCGAGTTGTCGTATTCTAAATATGTTAGTTCCAATCAGCTGTGCATCAGAAATTAGGGAACTCACTCCTTCTCCATACAAGATATGCACGTTCTTCCGAGGAAAGGAATGTGGCACTCGACGGGGAATCAACGATCACTAACAAAAAGAATTAGCGTCGAATCCGTGGTGAGCAAACTTAGAACTTGCAAAAGAAGGCAATCAATGCCACAATCACGGTCAGTAATCCTTCAATAATCTGTTGAAGCGTCTTCAAGATAACCATCATGACCATTGGGCCTAACTTACAAATATCCAAGACCAACCCTCTAGATGACCCACCCCGCTCATATACCCTAAGGCGAAAGCAAGCAGACCAGAAAAGGCACCTTGCTTTTTGTTAGTTTTGCAGAAGGGTGGCGTCAAAAAGTGAGGCCCTAACCCGCTATTGTGGCTGCTCCAAAGAAGAGACCAATGCGGTACTGAAGCATGTGTCTTGGGTACCATAGTGTGAGGCTACACGCCAAATTAACCCAGGGATGGCACTTTAATACTCAGCTGACGACGTACTAGTATGCAACCCCAGGGAAAAGACCTGCTTCAGCAACACCGAGACAGAATCGTACACCGACTAGTTGGGGATATCTGCAGATCACGTTTGTCAACCTTGCGAAGCAGTAGGAAGAAAAATTCCCGTTACGTCTTTACGAGACCGATCAGCGTCCTGGAGTTAGCGTTAGCCTCCGCTCGATTGCAGTGATAATGCTACACACATGACTATACCCCAGAATACCTGACGTCGTCAGACCCGTAAGCTCGTACTAAACCTTCAGAGCATGGTTCTTACCATGATTCCCGGAAGCCATCTTGTCCCACTGATGTATTAGCGACATCCTTGTGCTGCGTGCAGCTATCTCACCTTGATGGACGGAACACCATCAATACCAGACTAAATGAAATCAGCTTCGAAAGCGGACGCTGATGCGGGACTCACTTTGCGGGACACTCAAAGATGCAATACGACTGTGAAGACGAGTTCAAGCACGAGGCCCAAGAGACGGGCAAATGTACATACAATAAAAAACATCGTCTGTGATCTAGATCAACAACGATGTATGTACAAGGAAAAGGGCAACGCACCAGAGCAATATTGTATCTGTCACCGACGAGATGGAGCTGTTGCACGAGGCCGTCGAGTTTCGCGTTTCCTCAAGCAAAGTCGGCAGTCAAAGACGATACCTAACGCCGGGGACATACCGATGTTACCTGTCCAATAACAATAATTTCAATGTGTAATAGCATGGGTAAGCCTGTCGTACGCACCTCGGTCCATGAACGCGAGGAGATACATGACGCTCAAAATTGGCATCAGACGCCAGTCGACTTTGCGCCAAAGTCGTCTTTCTTCATCAGGTGTGAGCGAAAGAGGCGCATCACCCTTGCGAATTTCAGTTTCGATGCTATTATTCGCAGAGCTCTTTCCATGAGTGCCAATGTCCTGAGGTGTACCAGGCATGGGTGTGACACTTCACTACGGGAAGACTGCACAGATGAGTGGTTCGGATGGGGAGCGAGGTTGAGTCCGAGCTGCTACTGTGAGAATTAATATAGTTTTCGCCATGAGTTCAGAAGTTTGAAAGCCGAAATGAGGCATGAACGATGTACTCAACGAAATGGTATCATTTTTTTCAGTGTTTGCCGGTTAGTGAACGCAAGTCATAATCACCGACTGAGATTTGAGAGTGTCAATGACTCTTCACGAGCATGACTTTCTGCACTGTGCACGAACATGTTTGTGACAACAATGATCGTTATGTAAAAAACGCTACAAGCGTAGTACATATACGGCTGTTGAAAAAAATCAGATGGCCGGCCAGTGACTTGACGGAGAGCACGCAATCTCGTTCGAACCTGCGTCCGTAAAGATTCTTAGCTTCCAGGCGTGCCCACACTTCCCGTGGCTCCATTCAACATTCGTAATGAGGGTGGTCTCGATAGCACTACTAAATTTGCAACCCCCTGATATCTTTACGTTACGTCCGTTTGATTATCATCTATCTTGCCTAGCGTATATGATATAGCCAAGCAAACCGAACCGAAAAGAGCGCGTGAACGCTTTTTACAGGAGGTCACCCAGTGCGGCCATCTCAGGTCCGCCAGATTCCCGAATGCCAATTTCCCAATCTACAAAAGGTATACTGTCAGAGCACTCCGAGACACACAAATAGCACACGCACAGCTGTAGATAATTGTGACTGCCATGAGGATACCTGTTCCGCTGCCAATAGCACCCATTAAGTCAGCAGTGACAGATAATAGACCAAGAATAGCGCCTCCAAAGGCAGCGGCGGTGGGAATCACGCGTTTCAGTTCCTTGTACATCGAACCCTCACGGTGACCGGCCATAACCTATGAGACCACATGCCGTAAGCGAAAAATTACAGTCATTTTCGTCAATGTACTAACCATCTGCTGGTCCTTCAGTTGTTTGGCGACGTCCCTGGGACCACTTCCCGAAACCTCAATCCATGTCTTTGAAAAAAGAGCGCAAGCAGAGACAACAAAGGCGACATAAAGCGCAGTGTGAACGGGATCAAGGAGGGCGTCTTTGATGGTGCGAGGCGCTGACATATAGTAGACGATACCAGATACAGCACGGAGCTGCGGTGAATCCTCGGCAGGCTAAGTGGAAACGTGAGCAATAGGCTTCTGACATGTTTAACCCCGGAACCAACCTCCCATACGCCGATGAGTTTGACCAAGAAGTTGGAAGGGAAACGCGAAGCAAGCATCTGTGAGATGATGTATACGTTGGACGTCAGGGCAGACTGAAGCATGATCGGCATATTCGAGGTGTAGAAGAGCTTCACGGGATACGAGCCACGTTGGCCACGGAAGCGGTTGCTCTTGACGGGGATTTCGATACGGAAGCCTTGCAAATAAATGACAGCCGCAAACACGACGGCAGTGGCAATCAAGTTCATGATGTTAGGGAGACGCTCTCGCCAGAATGCCTCACGAAGGGCGCGTCCTTTGTCGTTCCAAGTGAAGACGAGATGGAAAAGCGCAACAACAGCCCCTTCGAACTCTGGGCCACGTCCGGTGTTGACAGTCGTCGGGGAGAAAGCCTTCCAGATAATGGTTTCACAGATGTTCGTGGCAATAAAAAGGGAGATGCCGGAACCGAGACCGTAACCCTTCTGAAGGAGTTCATCAAGCAAAATGACGATGAGAGCGGCAGCGACAAGCTGTATGATAAGCAACAGGCAAATACCGGCACCCAAGTCCTTCGGTTGCCCATAGAGGCCTGTAAGAACATAAACAGTGGCCTGGCCGAGAGAGATTATGAGAGCAAACACTGGTTTTACAAGTCAGATGGGGAATAGCAATTTGAACTGGCAACCCACATTTCTGTGCACCACCGAAGAGAGCGCGATCTTCCTTCAAGCTGAAGTCGACTTCAATTAAGTTTGCACCGGCCAAAAGCTGCATGATCATTCCACTCGTGATGATAGGGCTGATACCAAGCTCCATGAGGGTACCGCGGTTTGAAGCCAAGATGACACGCATCCAGTACAGAGGATCAGCCGAGTCGGAGGACATGATACCGTAGAGCGGCACTTGGGAGCAGACCAAGAAAATAAGGAGAGTGACTGCGGTCCATAGTAGCTTTTGGTTGAACGGAACCTAGCTAAGGGTGAGCAATTGCATTGTCCATGTACTATTCATGACGCACTTTGCGGTCTGGAGAAGAAACCTCAGGCAAGAGCGGAAGAAAAGGTCGGACGAGATTCAAAAACCGAACTTGAAAAAGAAGTAGTTAGCCAACGAATTGCAAAAAAGGATAGTCAACGTACAGCCGCTCATTGTACGAAAGAGCCCAGGAGCGGCCAAGGAAGAAAGTCGATGTTGAGAGAGCTGGTGAGACTGCACACGCTCCGTTCCAAAGCCATGACCGACGTGTCAAGCTCAAAACACATACAAACATGCCACAGCCACCTGGTCCAGCCCGATGGATCCGGAGTCCCTCCACGAGCCTCAGGATCAACGAGATTCATTACCATCGAAAACGAGTAGTAAGCGCTGTCATCAGGATGAATCGATCCCCATTGTTTACTCACGAATAAAGAACATCAGGGTCCACGGGTTTAATGGCACGAACACGTCTTTGTGCGGGATGTAATTACTTGTCTTTTGAGCGACGAAAGTGACGGGACCTGCCGTTAGATTGTCGGGTGAATGTCGCGAAACCAACGAGGCACCTTCTGGATATCATCTTGCCGAACTTGCCCAGGCTGGAAGGACAAGAGCGTGTTCGTTCCAGCCAGAATCTGCGGAAGAAATTCTTTCCGGACGGGGATTGCATCGCCATTGCCAGTAGCGGAGGTCACAGGTCGCTTGCAACCTACCAGCATACACCGGTCAGTGGTTTAACACGACTCGAATCATGATGGATTCAACGAATCCCAAGTTTGTTCACGCGCCCCTTCCGAGCCAGCCGGCTATCTATATATTCTTGCTGTAACTCACTTGTATCGATCACTATTTCTAGAAGTGACAGACCCATCGCCGTTTTTATAGGCGAGTCACTCTAGAGCTCTTGGGACCCTTCCACAGGGTGCGCGGGTGGGATCTGTTTCCCTCCGACGGAAAACTACTATTGGTGATGGGTCGTTTGACCGGCCCACCCATGACCTTCAGTGAATCAAGGGCCTTCCCTGGGGATGTCGGTGTGTTCGTTGATAATTTGGCTCGCTTTTGCTTACATATATAAATATCAGTCACTATAGGCAAGCTGAGAACAATGATAGAGCTCTAATCGAGCTTTCTATGTATTTGTACATCGCACCTGGACAATCTTGTCTTGTAAATCAGCTCAGTCATCATGGTTCCGTCAGGCGTCAAGCTCAACATTCATTACAGCATAGCTCAAAGCGTGCATTTTTTAAAGTGCGCGTTTACAGCAGACCTTATGAGGAAGGGGATAGACGTTTTTGTGATTTGTTTCCCGCACCTGTAACAAAAATGGGTGTTGCACCCAGGGCTCATGCACTGGTGGCGCCGCGAAAAGAATATAGTATCGTCAATGATGCGTTGTTGTAATAACTCACCGTCATATGATTGCATCCCCCATTCTTCTGAACTGGGATTCTGCATCCTGTGACAAACGATCAGCCCGGGTCCCGACCTTACATAACAGCGGCGCGTACTTGGACAGTACTTCCATCCCATTTGTCTCACGAGATAGTCTAGCTCCTCGGTGCCATCGCAAGAGTGCTTTGGTCTATGGACGGATATGCTTTGCTGGCAAATTTTGCACCAGGTATGACCGCATCCTGGGAACGGACAATTAACTTCTTCCGATATTTCATAGCCTTCCTTGTCGAGGAAAGCCGAATGCTTGCACCTGCAGTGCGCTACGTGAGTGCCAGGAAACGGAAACGGGTAGGTCTGCATGTCTATCACCTGCGACAATCTATCCGCACATATAGGTGTGCCATTTCGAGTTCGGACCAGAGCGCTTCGGATATCTTGAGTCGCTGAGCCAAGGCTCGCGGCACCACTTTTGTTACGGAAGCCTCGTCAGTGATTGCCTGTGATCGGAGTGGCGGCAACTTACCAGAGGGACTCGCATTGCCGTTCTCAGTCATGCACAACGGGCAGAACACAGGGAACTTTCGCTCTTCGATTTTTGAACATACATGCCCTGCAAGACAACCCCTACAAAACCCGTGGGCGCATGGCAGAATACGAACCCCGTCCTCTTCAAGTATGTCCTCAAAACAGATCATGCATTCAAAGTATGCATTTTCGGCGGACGTTTCCGGCGAGATTTGGGCGGAGGTCTGTCTCGAACTTGGGCTCGAGGAAATGGACGATGAATCGTCCGCGCGGAATATTTGGCAATGTCGCTTGGTCTGTTCGTATGGCGCGAATGTCGACTGTGGGTTTACGCGCGACTTTGGCCTTCCTTGCAGCGATCCACTAATGACACGGCTCGCGGGCCTACGGGTCGGGGAAACCATGCGCGTCCTTTCGGGTATTTGACTTGGCCCAGAGTGTTGGATACCCCGAAATTGGTTTCGATCTCTGTCTCTATCCATTCCTCTTCCGCTCTCGAAATCTTGTCTCTGAACATCTATTTCCCCCATTACTTGTAGCAACGCGATGCTCTGGTTGATCGCCGACGACTCGGCGTCCGGCGATGGCACAACCCCTTCCGCAGGGATAAACATGCATATCGTACAGCTTGTAAACAGCTGTGCTTGCCACCGTCTATCACGTGTTACCATGTGGTTGTCTACCGGCAAGATACCAAACAGACGGGCGGCGGTCTGCTCTAGGGATGTGCTGATGACAAGCGCTAGCGCCGCACTGTGGCCGTTCGGAGCGAGGAGCGCAAAATCGAGGAGAAGAAAGACATTCTGGGAATTTTCGCGAATCTTCAGGCATACCGCCGTGCTTGCATTCCGGCTGACGACCATCGCCGAGACAGGTGAGGGATCTAGTTGCATTTGCCTATCGATGCACAAGAAAAACCATCGTGAGCAGTCTGTATACATCAAGGATGGGAGACGGACGGAACACGACTGACCGCAGCGATTGTTTGAGGAGGATCATACTCGGCGGACCATATTTGGTCGCGACGTGCTCCAACGCATTTTCAAACAAAGGTACGCGGCACATTTCGTCTAGCTGAATCGACTGTTCATCGTTCAGCTGCTGACACAGAGACAATATCTCCTAACCCATACGACGGTGAGAGTCGTTGGCGTCAATGCGTCCCGACATACCTCGAGGCTGTGGTGCTGTGTGATGTCGCTTAGCCATCGCACCATACCGCCCACACCTCCGACTCGTGTGCGCTGCCGTCGCAGATGCTTAAACACGACGCGGACGAAATTCAGCCCGGCAAGGTTGCATGCGGACAGGGTTTGACAGGGGTATCGTTTGAGCTCCTTGAACTTGATGATGCGTTCTTTTCCAGAAAGTACGTCTGCGACGACATCACCGTGGTCCGTGCCGAACCATGTGGACAGGCGTTCGCTGAGCATGGGGTCCCGCGGTTTGGTGTACTAGGGGAAGAGGGAGAACCACCTGCACACATGTACGCTTCATATAGCTGTCACTGTCACTTGATGCCAAGGAGCGCCGGTCTGCCTCGTGAAAAGGAAGAAACGTTGGATTCATGACGCTCGCCACAGCAACGGCGCTGTGATGGCACACTCATGCCAATATGTGGCTTCCGCCTAGGCGACGATATTGTGAAAAATGAATCGATGGAGACTATTCTACGCGGTAGCTGAAGAGAATGGTTCCGACGTATTCTAAAAAAGAACACAAGTACGAAAGTGTGCAGTTTTGCCTTCTTGTATTTCTCGAGGTATGGCAGTCTGGTTGATCGTATTACCACACCGATAGCAAAAGTGAGTATTACAGCCGGGGGCGATGCACTGAAAACACACTATTAGAGCTTGTATCTAGTTTATGCGAATGGAAATCCTACCGAGAGATGGTTGCAGCCATGGCTTTTCTGAATGGGCGTCTTGCAGTCTACATACGGAAAAAGGTTTGTCAACGCGACTGAATTAGATTCACGGACTTACTGGGGCAGTACCGCCATCCCTGCTGTTTCATGAGGTGGTCCAGCTCGGATGCTCCATCACAGGAGTGCTTCGGTCCGTTCGGATCGATCGTCTGCTGACACTTTTTACACCATACATGATCACATGCCGGGAAAGGGCAGTGGATTTCGGGACTGGCATCCAGATCCTGTTTGTCAACGAAAGCAGAATGATGACATCTCCAATTGGGGTCAGCATAAAATCTCGTAGAGAAAGGTGTGCGAAACACACTTGCGACAACTAAACGGGATAGAGAATTGGGCGAGTTCCATCTCTACCCATGTCTCCCACTGCTTTTCGGAGACGCCAAGCAGCTGCACGAGCGTACTCGGTATGGCTAACCACAATAAACCTCAGTCGGGATCAGAAGCGAATGTCGTCGCCACTTACTTCCAGGGTGCTTCTTCTTGGTGTCCGCCATACAAACTGGGCAAAGTACAGGGAAACGATGCTCCTCGATCTTGGAGCACACATGCCCAAGTGCGCAATCTCTGCAAATTTCGTGTCCGCACGCATCAATATAGACTGCGTCATCCTCCGGAAAATCATCTAAACAGACGCCACAATGGTATTGGCGCTGCGCCGTCCGCATGAGGTCGTGCTTTTGCTTTAGGAGGAAATCGTTTTCGGAGTTGAAAGCTGCTTGAAGCTGAAGCGCGAATCGCATATTGGGGTCTATCTCGTCGTCGATTTCGACAAGAGGCTCGCGTTCCCTAGTGGGATAGGGCGGTCGGGGCGACTGGGAATTTCGCACGACAGGAATATTGTGAGTCGATGTTTTTGCTACCGGGGGTTTAGGAGACTGTGTCCGGCCAGTCGTAGCCTTTGCTCTCTCCAGTAGTAGTTGAGCACGCAGGTCAATGGTACTCCTCTCCAGTTGCTGCTTGTCCTTCCGCAGAAGGTCGGTGTTAAACGTGAGCTCTTCTAATTCCGCCTTCAATGCAAGAAGCGTCAAACTGGATACAAGAAGTATATCCTCCCCCATACTAGGATCGTAGGCAGCAGTCCTAGGAACAAACACGTGCCTCGTGTATTTATGCCAATCGTGTTTTCCTTGAGTAAGGTGAACCTTGTCCGCCGAGAATATGTCACATAATCGCTGTACAATTGGCGGAAGGGATGTGCTGAAGGTCAAGCTTGGGGCTCGTTGGTATTCTGAGGCGACTCGTGGATTAAAGAGAAGAAAGACCTCTTGACCGGTTGTTCGCAGCCGCAAACACGTAACGACATCTTGACAGCTAGAAATGAGGATTGCGGCAGACGAGCTTAGGGTTCGTAGATGTCTGGTATCACCACAATCAGCACGCGGGGCAATGAATTATACTGCACGTACTCCAACGATCTCGTGATATGATCTGCACTTGGCGGATTGTAGTCCGTGGACACGAGTTTGAGCGATGCCTCGAAGAGAGGAATGTGGTACACATCTTCGACTTCCAGGCTGACACTGCCGTGCCATTCGCGACAGATGGAAAGAACTTTCTGGATGCCGCATGGGATCAGTGCTGCAGTACCTTAAGCTAATAGGAGAGCTGTACGAACTTCAGCCGTCTTCCTCGAGCATAGTGAGGCGAGGATCTTGGACAAGATGGGCGTAATCCCCTCCGCCACAAAAGCTAGCCTCGCAAAGTTGAGCGCAGAGAGAGCGCAGGCGGTGGTGTTTTCGGGTCCAAAGGCCACGTTGTCGAAGGACAGGGTACGCAGCTCACCTTCCAAGATGTCCGACAAGAGCTTCTGCGCCTCCATCTGTCAACGACACGGACTGAGAGTTCAAGGGTCTGGGCTTGAAGCTTGATGGTTTTGGAAGGGCGCAACGGCAGATTGCGACGATCATCGATGTATATTTCTATTGCCAGCGTTGGTGTCAGCGACGAATCCCTCAGGCTGAGAGCGAGTATCCTTGGTCGGCTGCATTTCTTTCCCACCCATACCATTGTTGGCCGTCTGGCGAGTTGTGCCGTCACTCCAACAGACTCACATGCAGTATCACCGATCAACCTTTCTGCGGGACACTCTCACCTGTGTCTCTGCATGCTGTGTCCTCGCCACGCCCTCCAACAGGCTTTCTACTAGCAATCAACGGACCAAGCTCGTCTCTGCTCCCTCTTACTACGCGCTAGCCCGCACCGGTCACACAAACACATCTAAATGATCGTTTCCTTGGGTGGCCTCTATGCCATCTTCCCCCTTGATGGCCTTCTGAAGCTCTTATTGACGTTTCTTGGGTTGAATACAGGTGAGCTTTGGCTTTTCATTGTATCCATATCGACCTTCCTTGGCCTCCCACCCGGCTCCCTGATTTCGATAACACTCGGCTGGGGACTTTTTCACGTAATACTAAGCCCTTTTCTTGACGCTATAAATTAAAACGTACTTACGTGAGGTTACGATGTTTTGTGTCCATGATGAAGCTTATTCGCTTTTACTTTTCCGTTTTTCTCTCCTTGAGCATTTTCGCTGATGCAACTCTACTATCCTCCAAAGGCCCCAATAGAACGGAGGTCCATCTCGCCGTTCATCCTCGATGCGGGCCTCTTTGGGGGAATGTATCCGATGTGAACGCTGGGCTCAACCTCGCATTTATGAGGACCATCGTATCCTTTGGTGTGCGTGTGCCCAGTTTTCTTCCTGAGTGAACGAACGCTAACATATGTGGCGCAGGATTCATACACCGATGGTGGGAGGCACGATGGTGGCCCGCTCGCGCCACCCGTCGTGATCCCTCCAAACCCATTTGCGGGCGGTCGCTCGACAAATGGGAAGCTTTGGGTCGAAGATATCGCGGACAGCATCAATGCCACGTTCCTAGACTACGCTGTGCGTTCCTTTGCAAATTCTGAGCGAGGCTACTGTGCTAAATGCCTGACAAGTGGTCCAGCGCTGTGACCAATATTTCCTTGTGGCCATCTAACCCTCGTGAAAGGGACTTCATTATGCAAAGCGAGTCATCAATTCTCGTCATCAAATGCACGCAACTAACGTCTGCCCCAGCCCAGATGTTTCTCAACCAGTCACACCAACTCGATCCCGACACCACGCTTTATACAGTCTTTTTTGGCATAAAGTCAGCTTCCGTGCCCAATTCAATTACCCGCGACTGACTGACACACCCACAGTGATTGGGAGGATTCCTTTTGTAAGCATGAGCGGACCTCGTCAGTATGCTCACTCGTAATTGATTGTCTCGTATATCTAGACGACGGTGACCATCTTCCGGAGGCAGGTCATGATCTTCTGGAGCAAATGACCCTCCTCTCTCAACCGCCGACCAACGCCCGTAACTTCCTTGTTACCGACGTTTATGGCCGAGGCACCCAAGACGCTTGGGGCCAAAACTGGCTCCAAATCATTTTTGAGGGTCTGAATGCGTTTCATTCGCAGGACCCCCCGCTCAACGTCGCGTTCGCCAACTTTGCGACGATCTGGGATGGGGTGTTGGGTCCGGATCCCGGGTACAAAGCATTTGGGTATGTAAGCACGGATGCGTGTAACCCCGGGCCGACGACGCAGGGTGATTGTACGGATCCTGATCATTACTTTTATTGGTTCTCAGGGTGTGTTTATATTTTATCCGTTGTGTCACGATGCGAGGCTGATACGAC
>JBBPTV010000363.1:0-25220 GCA_038094275.1 Tubosaeta brunneosetosa | reverse complement strand
CTGCCATTGACGAGGACGTGGAGCCGCTGGATCATCTGTCTGGGTCCGGAACGACCCTCGTGCGCGCGCTCAACCTTGCCCTTGGTCCCGGCATGCACCTCATGATCACGGGTTCCAACGGGGTGGGTAAAACCTCGGTCGCACGCGTCCTAGCGGGTCTCTGGGCGCCGAGCGGCACAGGCGCGCGCGTGACCCGACCTAGGCCCGACCTGGACGTCGACGCCAAGACGGGTCGTGTTAGACCGGCCGTATTCGTCGTGCCGCAGCGGGCATACATGGTGACGGGCTCGTTGCTCGAGCAGGTCATTTACCCGCAGACGCTGGGTGCGTTCTACGCGGCGCATGGCGGGGACGCGGACAGCGGCATGGGAGAGCTGCAGGGGATATTGGAGGCGGCGCATTTGGGGTATCTGGTGGACAGAGAGGGCGGTTGGGGAACCGTCAAGGAGTGGCGGGATGTGTTGAGTGGGGGAGAGAAGCAGCGGGTGCGTCCGGCTGGGTGGTCTGGGGTCGTTGTGCTGATCGGGTCTTAGATGGCGCTGGCGCGCGTATTTTACCATCGACCCAAGTTTGCGATTTTGGACGGTGCGTCGGATGGGTCTTTTGTGTATGAGAGGCTCACGCGCTGTTGTAGAGTGTACGAGCGCGGTGTCGAGCGATGTCGAGGGCCAGATGTACGAGCACGCCAAGGCGCTCGGGATCACGCTCATCACGATCTCTTTGAGGTGCGTTGCCTGTCGCGTGTTGGGGCGCGCGTGTTGACGTCGTACGTGCAGACCTGCGCTGGCAAGATACCACACGCATTTGTTGACCCTCGTGGGAGACGGGACGGGCAGGTGGACGTTCACGCCGATCGCGGGTGCCAAAGACGAGGGCGAGAGTGGACGTACAGATCGGGAGGCAGCGTCGTCGGCCGCTCCGCTACGTCCGACGACGCCCGCCGCGGGCGACCTCATCCGCGTGTTGGAGGACATCCGGACGTTGGAGAAGCAGTTGGGGGAGGCGGGGGAGTGGGAGGCGAGGGTGGGGGAGTTGGACGAGGCGTTGCAGGTTCGAGGGCTGGAGTAGGATGCACCTCGAGGATATACAATAAATGTATTTGGATTTTTCACCGGCTACTTGTCGTTTCTTCAGAGGCTGCAGGAGCGTGGACAGCAACGCATCCTGCCTTGGGGTCTAACCGTTCAAGGCGAGACGTATTGATTGCACGCCTTGACAAGAGGGTCGTACGGAATGGAGGGGCGTCGTCGGAGTCACCGCGTCCGTTTTGCGTCGTTCACCGACTCGACGCGTGCCATGCCTATGCAACGACACGCGTATGCGAGCCAGGACGACGGCGCGAGGTCGACACCGCATACCAGGCCACGCGTCGCACGACGTGTCGCGCAGTGGCAGCACCACTCGGATCCTCCTGTTCTCTCGAACCGACGGCCTGTGTCGCGACGCGGCAGCCGCCTGTAGACAGACGCCGGCGCTGTCCTGACGCAGCTCCCCATGAGCGTTCGACCTGGGTCAACGTAGGACGGATGAAAGACACGGTGGAGGAGCTACGAACACGCGTGGGAGATGGATCATGAGATTGAGGGTCAACGCTGTGCAGGTATTGGATCGGCTTCAATGATCCCTTCTGCCGAACCCCATCCTTCTGAACGTTCACCAAGCGGTCCTGCCCTCCGAGCGACAGATTCTCGCAAATACTTCTGCCGTGAACGTCCAGTACGATCTTCCATCGATCTCGTTGATCTCCGTCGCATTTCTCATCCTTGCTCCTAGTATAGTTTTGCTCGTGATAAAATCTTTCCTGATCCTTGCTGGACTTGACCTCCCGTGCTTGTCTTGACTCATCTTCGTCCACGCCATCCTTTTCATTTTCCCGCATCTCCGTCCCTTGTCTCCATTCCTCGATTCCTGTCTTCGACTGTGAGTGCTCGCTTTGGCATCGAAACGTTGGCCCTCACCCACTCTTCTTTCATTCCGTCCCGGCCTTTCTCGATCACGATTGTCTACTATCCTATTCGCGACGTGCCTTTCACTCGTTCTATTCCCCATTTCATTGTATCTGCATCTCCGCTCAGACCGTCCGCTCCATTCCCCACCGCCTCGTCTCGACTTCCCAAACAATTGTCTGTATCCTTGGTCCGATCGAACATAACACTCCCTTTGCTTCATTACCACGACCACCGCAAGTTCTCATCCGAGCCTCGCAATCCGTGTCCTCAACGTTCATCCACTCCACTTCCACCCTCTGTATAACCTTCAATGAAGCGGAATCACGCTGAAGACATCACTTTTCAAATCACAGGTGGGTTTCTGCGGATGGCTCATACCATTGTGCTACTCACTCATTTTTGCAGTCGGCCAACTGAGTCTCTCAGTGCCCCTCCAAGGAAAAGACATCCGGGTGACTGTTGGTGTGGAGGAGGTGTCAAAAACAACATGTTCTGGAGAACTATCAGAAGATGGTCTTGTGGTCAAATGGGGCCACCCATTTCTGTTGTGAGTCTATACAGATCTTGTAGGTATTCATGTGTGTCCTCACTCCTTACAGTATAGCACCTCCCTCTGCTGTTGTTGTAATTGGTGTATTCAATCTTCCAGAGGAAGTCACCCATCAGTGGGATAAAGAACCATTGGGGCATCAAGTGGTTACTAATGTAGCCAGTTTACTGGAGTCTGGTCAGGCATGGCAATGTGTGTCATGGTTCAAGTTCCTTGAATCAAGTGTTGATACCTCAGTAGGTCATGTGGCTGGACTCACAGTTACTCCTGCCATACTTTCTATTACATGTAGGGCAAGTGATGTGCTAGTAAGTTCTCTTTTGTATTATCATGTATGATTTTTATTTGTTCTCAGACATCAGATGGACATGACTGTCTATCAGCTCTGGTGGAATATTCCAGCCAGCTATATAACTTTGGACTACAGTCCAGAAGCCTGGCTTTTGTGACCACAGACATTGAAATAGAGCTAGCAAGATTGGATCTCTGTCCTTTAGGCCATCCAGAACACATGAATGTTCTGAATGATCTTGCAGTGGCTCTTGCAATGCAATGCCATAGAGATGGTAATATTGCAGTTCTCAACCATGCCATAGAGCTTTTACAAACTAAGCTTGATCTTTGTCCATCTGGCCACCCAGAACATGCAAAGGCTCTTCAAGAACTTGCAGTACACTCGTGGGATCATTATCTTATTCAAAGAAATGAGCATGATCTGAATAGACTCATAAAGATGCAAGAAGAATGGCTTGGTTTATGTCCATTAGGCCATCCAAGCCATGCAAAAGCTCTTGGACAATATACCCAATCCTTGTGGGAATGTTACCATATCCACAAAAATAGAGAGGACCTGAGCAGGGCCATAGAAATGGCAGAAACAAGGCTTGACATTTGTCCAGAAGGTCACCCTGAGCATGGATTGGCCCTTGGGAACCTTGCAATATACCTCAATGCATATTATAAACTGGAGGGGAACCTGATGGCACTGAACAGATGCATTGATCTTCAAACACAGTCCTTGGGTCTTCTATCCCCAGATCACCCATCATATGGTGTCACTCTTCAGAATATTGCTTTATCACTTTGGCATTGCTATAATGATATGAAGGATCCCTTGGACCTCAACTTGGCAATCACATTGCTGAAGCAAGTGCTAGACACTCACCCAACTCATCATCTCCTCTTTGCACAAAGCACCCATTCATTAGCATTGATGACTCTTCTTTCATTTGACCCTTCCCCCCATCCTGATCAACTTACTCCCTCAATAGATGAGGCGTTTGAAAGTTTCAAGCTATTGAAAATATCTGCTCCAGCAGTTTCTTCAGACTCATTGGAGGTGGTACAGGACTGGGTTCAGTATGCTGAAAAGTATAACCATCCCTCAGTGTTGGAAGCCTATCAAACAGCACTCAACACACTGGATCATTACATCACCATCAATGCTTCATTGGACTCTAGACATGAATCCATGCAGGCTGGCATAGTTGATCTTGCAGTGAATGCATTCTCCTGTGCAATTAGGCATAGTGACTTTTGGATGGCTGTGGAGCTCCTGGAGCAAGGCCGAGGAATTTTGTGGAATCAGCTTGCCCGCTTTGATATGTCTCTGGCTTCGTTGGTGGATCAGGATAGCCAAGGACAGGAACTTGGGAGGAAATTCGCATGGCTGAGCGCAGACCTCAGGAAACACGCCCAAGGGGGTGGAGGTTGAGGAAGATCCGTATTGGCAGGTGCAGCCGCAGTGGCAAGCCGTTGTGGAGGAGATTCGCCGCTGGGATGGGTTCTCACGCTTTCTCTTACCTCCCCAATTCGAGACGCTCCAACACGCCGCAGAATGTGGACCTGTCATCATCGTGAATGCGAGTCAATATACCTGTGACGCACTCATTATTCTCCGCCATAGCGAACCTGTCTGTGTACCCCTGGCTTGTGCACTTGCCGATGTCGACCAACTATGTGTGCAATTATCAGAACTAACCTGCGACCTGCATGCATATGGACAGAACAGGGAGTTGTACACCAAGGAAGTGTTGCACAACCTGTGGTCACTCGTAGTCAAGCCCATCGCGTTTGCCTTGCAAAAGGATATCCAGCTGCCTCCTGGCTCTCACATCTGGTGGTGCCCAACGTTCAAATTCACGACGCTCCCACTGCATGCTGCCGGTCCATACCGAAAAGGACAGAAGAACTTGATGGATATCTATGTTTCTTCTTACACGCCTTCTCTCTTGTGTCTGATAAGCTCCAAAGTGTGCCCATCAGACTCAGAATGGTCAATATTACCTAGATCTGTGGTCTGATTGCCTCAGAACTGATCTGTACATGCGAGCGTGTGCATGCTGAGAGGCAGGCCCGGGAAGGTACTGAAATGGCGAATACCCTCTCATTCGCGGCCATCAGCCAGGCGCGGCCGAAAGTGGGCACCTTGAAGCTCCCCGAGCTGACAGAAGTCGCGCACGAGCTCGCGCGGATTCGCGACAAGACAGGCATGCTCCAGCACGTGTCGTTCGAGACCGTCACCGGCGACGCGGCGACCGTCGACGGCGCCACGCAGGCCTTCCGACACCACCGCTGGGTCCACGTCGCCTGCCACGGCGCTCAACATGCGCAAAAGCCGTTCGAGTCGTGGTTCGCGATGGGAGACGGCAAGCTGACGCTCATGCGCATCCTCCAGCAGCGTTACGCCGACGCCGAGTTGGCGTTCCTGTCTGCGCGCCACACCGCGGTCGGGGACGCGTCGACGCCGGACAAGGTGCTCCACCTCGCGGCTGGGATGCAGTTCGCGGGGTTCGGTGGGGTGATCGGGACGTTGTGGAGAGTGGACGATGCGGTGACGCATCTGATTGTGACCCGGTTTTACCGGGAGATGTTCAAACACCCGACGATCGATTTCGAGCATGCAGCTGCGGCGCTGAACAGTGCAGTGTTGGATACAGCACATGATGTCTCTCTTGAGAAGCGAATCGTGTTTGTCCATTTCGGAATTTGAGCTCTCTGAACAAGGTAAGTAGCTCTTTGTTTTGAACAGAAAGTTACATGCTATCATCCCTGAAAGGTGACCTTCAAATATTCTTTGAGTCTGAATTCTGTTAGGAAGCTGATTTTTCTTTGACCTACGTAGGTTTGTATGATGTACCAGCTCCTTGGTGTATGCCACTTCGATTTCACCGATCATGTATAACTTGCAATTTCTATGCACGCTTTGTGTTGCTACGCCATTGACCAGATCAGTCATTGTCTCGGAGGGTTCCTAACCACTTGGCCATCAAGAACGCGCAGTAAGACTGGATTACATGGGATATGATCATCCTCAAACGCCGACCGATCTTACAATCATTGTCGACGCACCTCATGCTAAAAGATGGTGTGAGCGCCAATAGTCGCCCCGAGGTTGAAGTCGGGCATCCGATCACATCGATAGCTCCCCTGCAAATATATCACAATTGTTCGAAGGAAGCAGTCCCATCCATGCTCTTCCCCGCTTTCCTTGCCACTGCCGTCAACAACGGACAATGGATAATCGATTTTACCTCGCTGACGCACAGTCAGTCAGTAGTAACCGCCGCTCAAGGCACCGCCAGTAACAGACCCCGAAACTCCACCTATCTGGTTGATGAGCGTTCGGACTCCATGGTTCTCGGGAAGCTCGAGCGGCCGAGAGATAAAGTCCAAGGCAGTGGGACGAAGAAAAGTCGAACCAAACCAGCTCACATTCGGGGCGAGTCCGATGCAAGACCCCTATGAAAGAATAGCTTCCATTGGCCGCATATTTGGGTGCAACGGTGGATAAAATGTCAGAATAATGCAATCAAAATATTGAACCATAGGGAGCAATCTAAACCCTTATCTATCGCAAGCCTACCCCGCAGTGGACAGTCAATAACCATGGTAAGTGGAACTGTGCACATAACTGGTTAGGATTATATGTTGAGGATAGCCCTGAGTAGCTGTTCGGCTAGTATATCATGAACCTCTGATGTCAGGTGCAAGTCATCTACCCAAATGTGGCCGCCCTCATTAGCTGGGTCGTCTTCGCTAAAATCGTATTCTAGAGGGTCATCGAGCACCTTCGTGAGTACCTGATGTGCTGAAAAGAGGAAGATTGTTGCCCCGCTGCTGGACCGTCCAAATTCGACTGTCTGCGTCCACAGTGATTCGTTCCAGGTCTTCACGCGGTCTTCTATCATCTCTGCAGACTCTGACTCGATGGCTACAAGCGAGCCATTAGTGTTTCCGTGATGAAACCAGAGAATGATGTGCGGAAGAGACTGTACCTTGGGGTGAACGATGAACCGGTGGCACATCAACGACAATGAAATTTCTGGCACCGGCTCTGACATAGAGGTCATGAAGAGCAGAATCGAAGCTATCATGGACGATGGATTCAAGTTCGTCACGCTCCGTGGTCCCACAGTCATTGATGCCGATAAAAATAACTAGGTACACAACTCGGATCAGAATCATGGCAGGAAAGAGTAATTTACTATAGATCGTTTCATCCGGATCCAGTTCTGGTGTCGGATGGTTATTACATTTGCTGGAAAAGCGGTTGAAGAAGTGTGATAGCTGATCCGAAAGGTCGTCTTCAGCAGTGGCAGAAGGGACTGCAAAGTTGTACACTTTGGGTGAGTCGTTTTTCATGCGCCTTTGAAGACGGTCAACCTGAGTGTCACAGTTAATGGATGGAATAGACAGGGAGATCGCGCCCAACGCACCCAGGTACTCCCTTCATTAGACTTGCTGTAGGAGTCGCCGCTATTGGCCGATCAATGTGTCTTCATCCAGCACGATGCAAACCTAAGCCCTTACAAGACAACAATGTTCTTAAATGATTGTCGCGCGTACCAACGGGAGCCACCAAGGGCTATCTGTAAGCAGTCTATTTGCCTCGGTTTTCAACGTTCCAGTTGACATAAATGTTGTACAAACAAGAGAGGGACGGCAGCGGTGCGGGCATATTTTCGTTGTGCGAACTACGTGCCTTCTCCCTCTACTTGGGGCGTGCCTCTAGATTTTTGTGGAGTGCGCACTGCAGAGGATCGATCGATGTCGATTTGGAGGTTGACGTTGAACCTTTGAACCTTTGGCAACCCCTACTCGCAAAATTTTCTCACGCTTGCGTGATCGTCATTTTCTGCTCTCAACGGGATCCTCAGCTCTGCTTCAGCACGTCTGTTCTCCGGCAGATATCAAAGGCTCCAGTGGAGCATGACTCAGCCACCGCCAACATTGGACTCATTTAAATGTATACCACCTACGCAAAGTTGCGACGAGTGGCAATTGGTGAACGGAAGCCACGAACAACTTTACCATGTGCAAGCACTTGGCCTTCTTTCATTACCTTAGTTCGAAAGCAAAACGAGAGTTGCATTACCAAGGATCACCCAGCCTCCTATCAGCAGCGCTATCAGCCTTTGCCTCGTCCCTCCACTACCAATCAACACTATCATGTCTCCCTCATCATTTTTCCACTGGGGATAATCCGAACTTTTCCTCACTGGTTCTCAGAAGCGTACTCTCCGGCATGCCAATTTGGGATTATCTACCGAACTTCAGTGAGATTCATGCAAACGAATTGAATCTGAACTCGCTGACTGATAGTATCCATCGGATTTACTAATACAGTATCCCGATCACCAATCATGAGGCATTTTCTGGACGACTGAGGCATTTCTCAAACGAGCGAGGCACTTCTTGGACGAACACGCCGTTTCTTAAACGATCGCCATTGGGCACGCTGTCATGTCCATTACCAAGCGCCCCAGAGGGCGAGGCATATAAAAGGGACCTGTCACCCAACGATTTCTCCATCAAAGCCTTACTTTCCATCCTGAACAACTCATCCACCACACCTATCTTGTTCGAAATGCAATTTGTACGTCGGCTTGCGCTCGACCCATGACTGGCCGTCGCTGACCGTCTTGTTGATACACAGACCAATGCTGTCCTCGTAAACCAAGCTGGCTGCGGCGAGGCCAAATGCACTTGTGGCGATTCGCAAGTACCTGTTTAGGACACTCGTCCAATCGTACTCATTGTTGTCGTAGATGCCAGTGCAAGCCCGGTCAGTGCAAGTGCTAAGCGCCGGATTTGATGTCCGTCAGAAGGATTTAGAGTCTCGGGACACTGTCCTCGATGTGTATTACTCGCTCGTTGAGACGATGTCAGGTTTCTTGAGTATGTGACTTGTGTATCGTTTGAATTTTATCTCTCGAGTGCGGGAAGTAGTAGTCCATTCGATCGGTAAGCTAGTTCCACTCGGCGGAATCTTCATGTAGAACATACATATCTCGTGTTATCTGCAGCAAAACGAATCCATAGTACAATGATCACGCAAGGTTTGAGTTAGGAAGTCAAATGGGATCAAAGGACGTCCAACATGCGCACGTCCCGAGTCAGCTTCTCCAATATCGCCGGCGTGATCTCCTGCACCTGGACCGTGATCAAACTCTCTGCTGCAACCCTCTTGTATTCTTCTACGTGCGAACGGGTGGGTGTGAGTAAGAGCGCACCAAACGGTCTCTGTAATCGAGCAAGGAAGCGGAGCACATCTGTCCGCTTTTCAGCAGGTGAAAGAGAGGACGGAGGGCGGAGTGATCCAGTGTCCAGTGAAGAGCGACCACCAAACGGCAGTCCTATGCGAGACATGACTCGTGACGCTCGTGATTGTCGGGTCGCGGAAGGGCCAGGGAACGATGGTAATTCGCCAAGTACAGAATATGCATCATCCGAATTTTCTTCAGCGATAGGCTGTGGTATTACGCTCCCCAAAGGCTGTCGGTCGAGGAGAAAGTCGATCCAAGGGTGAATGAGAGTCAGAGAACCCAATTGAGAGAGATCTTCTTCGGTTCTAATCTCCACGGTCCCGAGTGCTTTCGTCTGCGCGCGGAAAACACGTTCCGATCCGATTTCGGATATAGATACAGGTCCAAGTTTGAATGTGACACATGGCAATCTCATGCGACGTCCGGAAAACGATGGCACATGGAGCTCATTCACTCGGTCATACAGTTTCATGACCAAGGCAGTGTTGAGTGAACGCAATCCAGCAGAAATTTCAACATCGGAGTTGGCTGGCGGGATGTGAGTGGTCGGAAGTTCGTTGAATACAGTGATATTGGCAGGAAGGCAACTGTTGAAGCTGCCAGATATTCCAGTCCAGGCAAGGATGCTTGTGTCTCCCGAACTCGCAAGTAATTGCGCCAAGAGTCGTCCAAGCGCGCCATCTCTCTCACCATAAGTAATGGGCAAGGAGACGGAAAATATACCGAGAAGTGAATAAGCAGCGTCCTCGACTCGTGTTGTTCGTCGCGTAGAGGCAAGCCGAAGCTTCTCCCGAATGTCGTCCAACCCAGGACGGAGTGACATCAAAGCCTGTGCCGATATGCCTGTCGCTTCCTCCATCTCCAAAATCACCTCGGGGGACTCCTTGTGATTGTGAGCAGTGAGACCCAAGTATGGTGTCCAATCCTCTGTGTAGATTCGGACGACCTTCGACGCATGGTACTCCTGCAGGGTCCACGCTCGCATATTCCATATGCTCCTTGTCAAGGCACCCCGTAGAGCTCGGCAGTCAACTCCAAGGAGATAAATGATCGTCATCGACGAGCGTTCGTACCACTTGAACATGCTGACCAACGATTCCTGAAGTACGAAATGATCTCCCTTGTTGATACAACAGGTATCACTCCAGGCCCAATTAAATCCCGCCTCCCGTACAATTTTGCAGAACATTTTCAGTTTTTCATGAGTAGGAGATGCCTCGAGTTCGTACACCACAATTCGGATGACCTTTTCAAACAGTGGCTCGTTCTCCTCCCACTTGTGCGAGAACGTGGCATAGCGGTAGTATTCCCCGACCTGTTGCTCGATACGGATATCATCAATGTGTGTGGTCGTGGACGAGATGAGTTCTGTGAAGGTCGTCGTCTTTTCAAAGGCAGATGCCTGCTCCGATTTGTTGCAGAGACGACCAGATAATGTATCGATCAGCACTAATGGGGAATCCCGAGTGGTATTGTCAATAGTTGCGCGAATCGCTTCTCTTGTCTTCTCTGGTCTTACATAGCTGCGGGATCGCTCTACATCGAATCAATACAAGGTGGTCCACCCGTGTGGCATAAACACCCTCACCACGAATCACTGGATCGGATGATTCGGACATCTTCAACAGCATTGTCTCGAACACTCGTGTTGCGTCATGATGACATCCCATCCCATGTAGGGCAGCATACTTCCTCTCATAACCGGACAGAGAGGACGGGTCGAACTTGATGATCTGAGAAAACAGCATCAGCTCAGTGAACATGAATAAATCGGACATAACGTGCCTCGTTTGCGTCGGCGAGGGCATCTTTCCACATACCATTTCCTGTATATGCCTTGCTTCGCTTGACCAAAAGGCCTTGTGGACTCATGGAATTTAGTGAGAGTGCGGTACTGTAGTGCAAGATGGCTTCATCATATTCTCTGGCATTCACTGCAATGTCTGCGATGTCCTCTAGTTTTGCGCAGCATCGCAATTCAAAATCTGATAGAGTATTTACAAAGACCTCTGTGCCGTACACAGTCACTCACCACGAATCCAATTGTGCTCACTGTCTATTTTTCGTCCCAGTTCACTACGTGCCCGATGGAAACACGCAACTGCATCTGCTACCTGGCCTGTTTCTTCGAGATATTCACATATAACTTGATAGATCGTGAATCTTGGAAGGATAAACTACCGGTGAAACGGACGTGTCAGACGTACGAAGAACGCCAAGCAAGATGCGCACACTAGCAGCAGTCAGGGTCTCTTTCCACGACCCAGCACTCAGTCGTAATCTTGCCCACCCTCTGGATAGTTGCGTCAGAAGGTGCGACATATTGTCGTCGCCAACGGTCACCAAACTTAGTGCAGAAAGACAACGTTGCATGAACTCTACAGTGAAGATTTAAATGTGTGATACATGGGAAGCCAGATAGAAGGACTACTCACCAGAAAGCCATGTCTTGAGGAGATCAATCGTATCGATCTCTTCATCGATCATGCGCAAAACAAATTCTCCAGCCTCGATGACACGACCCGCTGAAAAGAGGGCTTCACACAACCGTTGTTGAATCGTTAGTGTAAGACCGTCAAACTTCCATCCCGAGATCTGTCAGAATGAGAATCAATTTCGATGCGCTGCGAGGTGTTAGAAAATATACTAATGATACTATCAGTGGCGGTAGGCCAGTGTGATTACCCAGCTTAACTCGCGCGTCTTCAAACCACTGAATTGCGCGTTCATAATCACCGCTCTCCATATGTAGGTTCCCAATGAGGAGGTGCATGTATGCCTATCGGAAGTATCAGTGGATTTTGACAGAATCTCAGCTCATCACTCGCGTACCTGGACTACGCATGATGACAGGAAAAAGTTCGCGGTGCTAATGAGGTCAGCTAAACGTGATATTGCGTCGTCATGCTCTCCAGCCATGTAAAAGATAACTGCCTAAGATCCAAAAGGCTCAACGAAAATGCTTGATTGAACAGAATGCCTACCTTGATAAGAAGGAGAAGCGAGAGGTGATCCGAATATCGTAGCAAAGCAGCATCGCATACCCGACGTCCCTGAAGCGTCTCCCCCATTCCAACAAGGACCGCACACTTTGCAATGTAACCAAGGACGGATGACTGAATTTTGATAGACTGCGTTTATCAGCCTCCATACACGAAAGTGTAGTACGGTACATACCTCCTCCGCATCGGCTAGTGCTGCGTCCCACAGTTTTAAGCGTGCACGAACGAGAGCTCGACTAGCGAAGACGTGGTGAGCTGTATCCGAGACTGTTGCGTTCAGGAGCATTTCCGCATTGGCGAGTTGATTGTTTTTCCAGGCATCGAACGCGGCATTCTCAATACGAATGTCCAGATCCTTGTGCATGATAAGTAAACGAGCCTAGAGGGACCCGTTCAAGTGACGGCATACTTTGGCTGGAGAAAGATCTTTGAAGATGATTTCATTTTCTGACGGAATTGCAAGAAGGCGGTCATCCGGAGAGAGTGCCATCAGACATCCATTGCTTCTCTGTGAGAATACATCGAGTTGCTTGTGTGTTGAGCTGTCCCAGAAGGCGATGTTTTCCCGTGTAGCGCACGCTATGAATTTCCCATGTCGCGGGAGGGCAATGCATGAAATGTCGGCAAGAGGAACTGACCACTCTGAGATGGTCAGGCCAGTAGACGTGTCAATTCGCTTGATGTTGCCCTTGACCCGAATGAAGAGGTGGTTGTTGAACCAGAGGAGACAGAGGAGACAACGCGGCAACTGCAACTCCGATTTGATGTCGACTAGCAAGCGCCCATTGTCGCCGTCCCAGACTCGAATGGAATCTCCAGTGGCTGTCGCGATTCTGTCGCCTTGTGGAGAGTACTTGGCTGCTGCGACCCACCCCGGGCCGTCATGGTCAAGTGCATGCACTTTTTTGCGCGCCACAATGTCCCAAATGGTGGCTGTGTTGACTCCCCAGTGGGCAGAGACGAGTTTCGTCGAGTCTGGCGAGAAATCGACGCCACGGATGATCGAGCTACCGATCTTGACTGCAAAGACTTGTTCGTAGTTGGTCGCATCCCAAACCAACACATCGCCATAGTGCGTCCCCGCTGCGATGAATCTGCAGTCTTTCGAGACAGCAACACTCTCCGAGTCGGAGCTACCCGGCCTCATTTTCAGCGTCGCTACAAGTTTGCCATCTTCCACCCTCCACACTCGAACACCCTCGCGACCACCGCTGACGAGGTACTCGCCATTCGCCATAAATGCCAATGCCTGTACAACATTACCGGTATCAATTTCGGTGCATTCTTGTTCAACAGTTAACACGCATGTAACTCGTTCTCTTCAGCACGTACCTCTCTTGGCCGACGACATGGATGTTGACGAACAGGCCGTGAAACCCCTTGCGCCTCCTTGAAATAGGCCATGCCTCGTGTTTTCGGCGCTTGACAATTCATTTCGGTCGCTTTGAGACCGAGTCATCCACCAAATCTGTCGTAGTCTCCGCCAAGGACTTTGTGTCAACTTGCTCGCACCTTCCGATTATTCTTCCGTCATGGGACTTGACCCAACACCACCTCGCGCTGTCCAATAATCCTCCGCGACGAAGTCCCTCATGGACCTCTTCGTCCTCGTCACACGGCTGACTTCGCATGTTCGCGGCTCGGTATGCGGCGCGGTGCGCCATGCTCTGTGCTTAAGGCGCTCCTGTAGTTACCTGACAGACCAGGCTAGCGAATGCGTCGATGACGTATGCTTCTGCTCCCTTACGCGTGATGCCACACGACCACCCAAGACACGCAGCATTCCTGTCTACGGGAACTAGCACATCCAAAGCACCCTTGCAGTGCTCTCGTCGCAGCACACACCTTACCGACCTCGTCGTTTAGGATAGTTTGATCAGCCAGTAACAAGGCACACCAAAGCATTCCTACACCCCGGTGTACTTTTACCGGCTGCCGCATCCATGTCCTCGAGCTGGTTAACTTTTTGCGTTTCCGCTTCGATTTTTGTGGCATGCGTCGTCTCGATGGATGCGAGCGCCACTTTAGCAACACACGGCATCCTCCGCCTCATAATCAATGGTGCGGAATTTTAATACATCTGTCCGCAAGATCCCAGAGTATAACTCGACCGCCGACATCGAATCCATCTTGAACAAAGTTGACACCACCTACGCAAAGTTACGCACGATCTGGGGGAGCCCATTTCTGAGGATTCGGTCTCCCCTCCTATAGCACCATCAGTCTTCGCCTCATCCATCTAGTACCAATAAACTCTATCGTGGTCTCTCCCTCACTCGACTAATTTTTCCCCTGGACCTGGTGGTCTGCGGGAGACTCAGAATCATGGGTGGGGACGGTCCCAGTCTTTGCTCAGTGGTTCTCAGAAGTGTGCGCTCCTGCGTGCCTGTTAATTCGAGCAGGTCTTTCGCGCGTAGTGGTACAGGTTAGGGGATGCAAGTGTCGAGGTTGCACAGCACCTTGACCACGACGAGTACAGTGTTCTGCAATCCTTGAGAGAACATTCCCACCCCTCGCCCCTTGAGACTCGTTGCCGTGGTGGCTTGGTCTGTGTAGGCGCCTATCTACTCCGAGTTTCAATTCAACTCTTCCTCCTGTGCTCCAAAAGTTCTCGTGTTGCGCCGAGCCATGAGGGATGGTATGCTCTTACCGATCATCGCGTCGTGTTTACCCATGCCAATTTTCATCCGCGGAACATCATGATTCCCTGGTGACGGCCAATCCATTCTCTGTGGCGTGTTCTCTCCACACTTGTGCACTTTTCTTCTTGCGTCTGCATTTCTACTACAGATCTAACACACCAGTTCCGTCTATCTTCCAGGGTATAAAGGACTTTCCTGCGCCATCGTCGGTATACATTTAGCTCCGTGTCTGTAGCTCGTCCCCATCCATCAGGCCTCCAGGTCCTATCGTGTGCCTTGTGCCTTCTTATACCTATTTAAGTTCCGTCTGTCTCTCCCTATTTCTACCGTAGATGGCCAAATACATTCCATATTCGACCATCATCACGCCCACCAGCAGATGTATCACTGTGATATTCATTTGTTGACCCGTCCGAATCGCCTGGAACGACGGTGGTTAGGATATTTACAGAGTAAATCGATCATGGAGTGATTGTTCGACATGTCCAAGTTCGCCTCCTGATACCGATAGTTATCTAGAAGTGACCCATCATCTAAAGTTTCTAGACTTTAATGACCCAGTCCTGGCTGTTCTTCGTGGGTTGTTATCTCAAGTGGTCTCTAGCCTCAGTTTCGTCGTCTGTATCAGAGGTAGACTTGGTGGCGGAAGCGATTCAACGCATTGGGATCAGCTTCGTGAATGTCTAGCTCAAGCTCTCCTTCATCGCCACTTGTTTTGTAGATAGTACGCTGTGGCTCACCATAGACGTGAGTGTTGGTATGCAGGGAAAAGGTGATCGGTTCGATGATGGCGTCTAGAAGTGGTCGGGACTAGAACGGGGCGGTGCATGCGAGGCTCAGGTAACGTTGATTTTGAAATCGGGTGAGGTAAGTCCGAGATTACGAGGCAGGCTAAGGACATGTCGCCGACTAGGAGCTGTTCCAATAATTCTCTGTGCATGCTGGAGGCGAGTGGATAGAGGTAATTCTCAAGAGTAGATGAAGGGAGGAGATCTAGACAACAATGCGGTGAGCGACAGAGGATAGGACGTGAAGATGATGGGCGTTTTCGTTTCGGAGGGGCGGGAACGGGAACGAGCGTCTGGATAATGGACAGGTGATCGAACACAAGAATCAATAAGAATCTGATGGAAAGGGGGAAGAAACGATGAGATTGGCATGAGCCTCAGTTGGGAAGCAAATGAGGAGACGATGGGCGCAACGCTACGAAGATGTCTGAGGACGGCCGAAACAGCGGATTGATGGAAGCGGAAATATGAGGGAAAAGATAGGTTACATAATGTTACAGTAAACATGTGACTTACTTCCGTCGATTGGATTCCATAGAATTCCTCGACATTAATGTTTTAGGCACTTACTACCTGGTCAGCGACGGACGGTGGGCCTTGGCACAGGTTGTCCGAGATACCGGAGATTTTGTATTCAATTAATCACTGGAGAACGACCGCAGGAACACTCAAGAGCGGAAGACTACCCGGACAATTCGACTTAAGTGGTACGAGCTAACGCCTAAACCCGCGCCCATAATGCACTACCCGCATTTATCCAGCGACGCCCTTCTCCGTCGTCCGGCAACCTCCCCATTTGAAATTCATTCATAGAAGAAAACCTCCACTGCTATCCGGGAAGCGAACAAGTCACTCATCCGCTGAGCGGTGGGTGCACCTCCTCAGCTGAAAACCTGACTTGGCCATTTTCCAAGTCATATACCTTCAAAGTCCATATCACACTCACGATTGTCGGCAGGTGCTGTCACATGCCATCGTATTTCTGGATGCCCACCTTTTTTAAACCCGGCATCTTCTTGGCCATTCGATAAAAGTCGAGTCCACGTAAGTTCCTGTTTCGTGTCCGATCGAGACTGCCCTCGTTATCTACTCGACGCTTAATCCCCGCGCCCCTAACGATGGATTACCCACATATGTCCAACACTCTTCCCCGTCGTCCAGCAACCTGGTGAGAGAATACGGAGCCTCTTTCGTCAAGGATCTCCTTTTAAATACCAACTGATCCACTCACTTGTCCCAGACCTGATACTGCAAAACGTCCGCAATCCCCCACCCCAATGTCAAGGCTATTCTCCAAGTCGAATCCCTCCAAAGCCCCTGCGCACCATGTGCCAGAGGAACCACCTCACTTAGCTACCCTTCCCATTCCCAACTGGTCTCACCAGATGCTCAATCGTCGGCTCGGGAAAACGGTGAGATCGGGTCCGCTCGAACGCCACACTAAAAAGCCCCCGGTCAACCCTACGTCGATCAATAGCCCTCCTTCCCACGACCCCTGCAGCCAACACACTCCTAGAACCCTCTGGGATACCCGCGACACATTCCTTCCCGTTGCCAAACCCCCACCACCTCTCCCCAAAGTAGAGAAACCGAAGCGGGCGCTTTCGCAGCACCACCCCAAGTCGCCCAAGGGCGCAGCGATATCCCCTCCGCTGTCCACGACACATATCTGGGGTTATCAGGAACTGTGTCCGACGTCGACAAAGCGGACCTTGTATGACCTGCCCGCTCCCAGCATCTCGCGGGAGCCTTCCAAGGAAGTGATCCCCCAGACGCCTCTTAGGCGGTCCAACACGTTGGTCACTTCCTCGTCGCGGACGTCCGACGAGTCCGCCTCAAAGTGGAAGATCTTGCCCAGCTGGAGTCGGCCGTCCGTGGACGCGGACAAGGAGTCCAGGCCGCGTGCGAGGTCACTGTCGAGGTTTGGAAGCAAGAAACGTGCGCAGAGTACTCCGAGGGACAGGGGTCACGATGACCACCCTCCCAAACAAATAACGCTGGAAATATTAGATGTCCCCAAGTTGGGCGGGCGGGTTCGGGCAGGAACGGTGCCCCAGGGGACACCGGTGGAGAGAGGACTTGCGATATAGACGATTACGATCAAGTGCAGCATCTATGATTAGTTTCTACGAGTCGGGTTCGGATGTACGATAAACGAGTTCTGTTGTTCACTTATTCACTTTTTATTCCACGGTCAGCGGCCATGTATCGATGTAGCTCTTTTCAATAGACCACTCACAAATGACAGTATTTTTCATCGAGTTGGGTACATCTGAACGGCATATTACGGTCAAAGTGTGAAGGGGGGTAGCCCTGCGTGTGACCGGAAGAACGAAGGGATCAAACTAGTACCTAGCTCGACCTCATCGACGGAAGCAAAATCCACAATGACAGCACGACGTTCCGAATGGCGCGGATGTGCGTGTGATCATGTATCAACCTCATCTGGATTAATATCGCGTATGGGTAGACGGCGAACTTTGGGAACTTTGCTGAAATCACCGTGCCGTTATTGACGACGCGTAAGCGCGACGAGGGACAGGATCCCAACGATAAGCAACGACGCAAATAGTCCAGGGTGGTACAGACACCATTGAACAATACTGATCTCGGGATCATATGTAGACTCTTGCTTTCGCTCGCGGCGATCGATTCCTGCACGCATCCAAGCGCCCGGTGGGGTAAGTGCGCCCCGAATTCCTTTGCGTATACCCTTTTGTCGTTCCCGTCTAGGCTTCTCACTAACGGCAACACCTTAGAACCGTGCGATGTCAACGCTGACGTCTCGTTTCTCTCGCTTTCTCTACCCACTCCCAATCGGGGGCCTACGTCAACGAAATTCCCATTGCCTGAAGAGGACGTCAACCTGTAGTTTTCTTAGCTTGTTCTAAAATTGCCATTCGCCTCACGATCTCGAATCCGACGGGTCTGGAAAAACGTGGCGGGATTCTGGGCGCCGAGTGGGGTGGGTGCGGAACGTCGGCATCGCGAAGACCGGGATGTTCGTCGCGCCAGAGCAGGAGCAGATAATTTACATGCAAGAGCTGGGTATTTGTTGTATTCGGAGACGAGAGAGGGCTGAGGTAGCACAATGTGTTTGAAAGAGGGAGCGGCATGTTGTTCTGCATGTCTTCACATGCCCCGGTCGAACGATGTGGTTGGAGGTCGTGTCGTCCTCGTGAATATGTGGGCAACCGCCGAATATGCAAATGCGTGAGTATGACAAGGAACTCTGGACCTTAAAATCGCGTTAGGGCGTGTGTCGTTTGGGTGGTGTTGAACACGGACATGTTAAGGACTCACATTGAAAACATATCGCTTACCCCCGTTGCAGACAGAATCAATCCTAATAATAACACCAAAGATGGGGATGGCTACGATTTCAACCAAGATCCAGTGACGTTGTCTCCCTCCACGATACCAAGATATCTGACAACACCTGGTATAGATTTGATCCACACGCTGAAAGATATCCGTGTGTTAGAGAAACGGTCGGAGGAGGGAAAAATGAGGGCACGGAGAGGTATCAGGGCGACGCATTGGAAGTTAGAGAGTGGAAGGAGCTTGTACTCGCCCTGATATACAACAGGGATTTCTCAGCAGCTACGACGGAATATACCAAAGCTCACAACCTAAGCGGCATAAAGGTCAATTTATATGCGTTCAGCACGACACGAACGGGACGCATGATAAGCAAGAGAGAGTGACATACCAAATGGGCTCCACTGTGGAACGAGAAATACTGGCGGGCCCGTATGTCCTAACATGCCTCAGCTGACGGTCGTCCACAACGGCCAGCGTTCTCATTCGTTCTGCTCCACGAATACCAAAAGATTGTCAACGTCACTGGTTGATGAACATTGGAGATAATTGGGTTGATAACAGACGCAGTCAGTCATGAGAAGAACGGGTGAGCACGTGCGTGGGGACTCGGAGGTTTTCAACAACTCACTCCTGCGCAGGCTCGACTTCCCTCCAGTACGCTGTCTTCCAACGAGCGCCGATCTCGTCGATCTCGTCGTCTCTTTCATATTCCTTCTTTACATATCAAGCCTCCTCTCCATCAAATCCCCTTCTGCCCTTCCCCCACAGGCCCTCTCGTTCGTTCTCGAGTCCACGCATTTCCCTCGCAGGTCATTTCCGTTTTAACCACTCTCGCAATCACATTCGATCGCGTTCCTACACAATTGGTGTACCCCTTGCATCCTCTCTCTGGTCTGTGGTGTCACTGGCATGTCATCAAACCTCACCCATCTAATATTGAAACCAATAGCTTTGGGACACTTCATCACATCCACTCTACTCTTTTTCCCTGTTTTGTTTGTCACATCTGTTCCATTCCTGGTGAGCTCTGCAGACTTTGACACATCATTGATATCTTATCCACATTTTGGCACTAGCCCCCTGCTGCTGATTGTTGTCATCCATTTCTGTGTTTCTGGGGGAACTGTACCCCAGCATCTATTCCTTGTCTTGCCTTATTATACTCAGCCCAGACCAATCCCAATTTTCCACATTTCCCTTCCAGCTAGCCACTTATCTCATCTACATCTTTCTATCCAATTTCACCATCTGTTCTTTCTGTCCCTACTACTTGCTTGTCAATTTTTTCCCTTCCACTCAAACATTTACTTTGCTTCACATCCACCTTACTACATTGTTTGCCTGCTCAATAAAGTTCTATTCTCCATCTAGTTTTGTTTGTGACTTAATCTATTCATTCTTGTCTTACTTCACCTGTTTATTCATCCATAAATTCACATCTTCTTGCTTGTTCCAGGAGTAGTGCTTCTTTCTGTCCAGATGTTTCCAATGGACAAGAAAAACCATGATGATGTCACCTTCCAGGTTACAGGTATGTTGTCCTAATTTATTGGTGTATCTATTCTCACATTTTTTTGAGTTGAACATCTAGTTCTTTCATCCCCACTCACCAACAAGAACATCCATGTCACTATCTGTATGGATGGCATATCTAAGATCACATGTTCTGGAAAGCAATCAAAGGATGGCCATCTAGTAACATGGAACCATCCCTTTCTCTTGTGAGCATAATTTAGCTGTAGAAATGTGCTTGTTTATTCTTGTCTTTCAGTACAGCATCACTATCTGCCATAGCTATAGTTGCTATATTTGATCTTCCAGAGGAGCTTACACCACAATGGAGCAAACAACCACTAGGTGATCAAGTAACCACAAGTGTTGCCACCTTATTGGAATCTGGAAATACATGGAAATGTATGTTATGTTTATATCTTTCCAATTGCAGTGTTAACATAGTCTTAGGTGACATTACTGGACTATCCATTGGCTCTGCAACTTTTTCCATGGTATGCAGGACTAGTCCTATATTGGTAAGCTCTATTTTACACTTGTTATCTGCAACTAAAAACATGTATTTAGAGTGCACCCCAAGGGCATGACTGTCAGTCAATTCTTGGAATATATGGAACAAAACTATATGACTTTGGAATCTACTCCAAGAACACATCCTTCATGTCCACAAGCATTGAAATGAATCTAGCAAGACTTGATCTTTGTCCTCTAGGTCATTCAAATCATGTCATGATCTTGGGGAGTCTTGGAAATGCTCTTTTTATTCATCACCGCCAAGATGGAAGTATCACAGATCTCAATAAAGCCATTGAAGTTCACACAACTAGGCTTAATCTTTGTCCCTTGGGGCATACAGAGCATCCAAGAGCTCTTCAATGGCTTACAATGTCCTTATGAAAACATTGTTGTATCCAAGAAAGCAAAGAAGATTTAAACAAGGTCATAGAGATGCAAAAGAGCTTGCTAGATTTGTATCCATATGGACATGTGAAGCATGCAAGAGCACTTGGAGACTATGCAAAATACTTATGGGAGCGCTACAATAGACAAGGAGATATTGCAGACCTGGATGGAGCCATAGAAATGGAAGAACAAAGGCTTGACCTTTGTCCAGCAGGTCATCCTGATAATGGTATAGCCCTCTCAAACCTTGCAGGATCTCTTAGCAAGCGTTATCAAAAGCAAGGCAATATAATGGACCTGAACAAAGTTATTGTTTTTAGAGAACAGTACTTGAAACTGTGCCCACCAAATCACCTATATCATGGGACAGCTCTTCACAATCTTGCACTGTCACTAGGAGATCACTACATTAGTGTACAGGACCTCTCTGATTTGAAGAGAGCAATCAAGTTGTGCAAGGAGGCACTAGAAACCTATCAAGTTCACCACCCTGATTTTGGAACAATGGTTCATTCATTGGCATTTGCCATACTTCTCCCATTCCATTTATCAAGATTGTCTCCTCCTGATGAACTCCCATCACTAAATGATGCCTTTGAAACTTATAGCCTATTGGGAAAATGTGGTTTAGTAGCTTCACTATCTTCATTGAAAGCAGTCCAAGCATGGATCAAGGATGCTGAGAAGTATAGCCATTCCTCAGCCTTGGATGCCTATCAAACAGGTCTCAATATGCTGGACCATTTCACCTCTCTCAACTCTTCACTAAATTCAAGACATGAAACAATGCAGGCAAGGGTGGCTGATCTAGCCAATAATGCATTTTCATGTGCCACAAGCTACCATGACCTTCAAAAGGCTGTGGAGTTCCTGGAGCAAGGTCGAGGAATCCTTTGGAATCAGCTCGCACGCTTTGATATATCCATAGCTATATTGGAGAGTCATAGCCAGGGGCGCGAGCTCGCCAAGAAATTTACACGGCTAAGCTCAGACCTCAAGAAACATGCTCAAGGGAGCGGAGACGAAAGCACCGAATCGTACTGGGGGGTGCAGGAGCAGTGGCAGGCAGTCGTGGCCAAGATTCGCACCCTAGATGGGTTTTCACGATTCTTATTACCTCCCCTTTTCGGCGACCTCCGGCGCGCTGCTGAACATGGACCAGTCATCATCGTCAACGCGAGCAAATACAACTGCGAGGCTGTGATTGTTCTCCGCGTTCTTGCGCCTCTTCGCGTATCTCTACCTTGCTCCCTCGCCGATGTCAAGGCATTGTGCGCGCAATTATCCGAGCTCACCCAAGATGTGCATGCCTACGGAGAAAATAGAGAGTCTTGGGTGAAGGAGATGTTGCGCGAGTTATGGTCATCCGTGGTCCAACCCATTGCCGCTGTCCTTCAAAATGAAGTCCAGCTAGCTTCAGGCTCGCGCGTCTGGTGCCCCACGTCACAATTCACGACGCTCCCGCTCCACGCCGCAGGCCCGTATCGCAAGGGGCAGAAAAACTTTATGGATCTCTACGTGTCCTCGTACGCGCCTTCTCTCTCGGGTCTCATTCGAACGCGCGAACGGGTTTGTTCTCAGAGGGAGGCCCGGACCGCCGCTGGAGTCCCCCATGCCCCCATCTCGTTTGCGGCGGTCGACCAGGCGCGCCCGAGTGCAAACGTCAACCTCAGCGAGCTCGTAGAGGTGGAACACGAAATCCGCAGGATCCGCCACGAGACAGGCATGTCACCGGACGTGGCCTTCGAGACCGTCACGGGCGAGGCCGCGACCATCGAGGGTGCCGTCCAAGCATTCAGAAGCCACCGGTGGGTGCACGTCGCGTGTCACGGCGCGCAGCACGCGACGAAGCCCTTTGACTCGTGGTTCGCGATGGGTGACGGGCAGCTCACGCTCATGCGCATCATCCAGGAACGCTACACTGACTCCGAGTTCGCGTTTCTCTCAGCGTGCCATACCGCGGTCGGGGACGCGTCGACGCCGGACGAGGTGCTCCATCTCGCGGCGGGACTGCAGTTTGCGGGGTTTAATGGGGTGATTGGGACGTTGTGGAGGGTGGATGACGCGGTCGCGCATCGGTTTGTCACACGGTTTTACCAGGAGATGTTCAAACACCCGAACATCAATTTCGAGCACGCGGCCGCGGCGCTGAACACTGCGGCTGTGGAGACGGCCGACGAGGTGTCGTTGGAGAAACGGATCGTGTTTGTGCATATCGGGATTTGAGTCTTCTCAGCAACGTGGGTGTCTCTTCTATCATGGTTCGCAGACATGATGTCATTCCAACTTTCAGATACCTTTTGAGTCTAAACTTGTATGACGCCTGACTATTCAGGGCTGATCGTATGTTTCATTCGACGTGCCTATGTTTTTGTACGATACACTGGTTGACGTATGCTTCTATCTCTTGATCTTTCTGTGTATAGTAGCCTCTGCTCGGAGGCATGTATCATTTTCATGACAATTTAGGAATTCTGTGCGGAATACCATAACTTCAGTGTTGCGTGAGCTCAGAGGCGCTCAGTCTGGTAATCGCCTCGACTCCACTGAAATGCCAGTACCCAACATCGGTGAAGGTACAAAACAACGTTACTCTTGCGCGCTCTTTGGGGCGGAATCCCGTGTTCTCATTGGCTGAAACGTGTTCAAGCGAGACAAATGTACCTAAATGGGTACACTTCCAAAAAGGATCACTGAAAATGCATTTTCAAGCCCTCGCCCGTTTGTTGATGAACCACCCGGGGCCAAAGCTTCCATGAAAGTGGTCGCTGTACGGGAGACCAAAAACTCAATTGATGCCAGTTAATAATGGTAACCTTCAAACATTGGCTTTGACTAGGTTACAAAAGTAATATCTATATCGAATACAATAATCGGTACAGCATGAGCACAATAAGACAAAGTACGTTGGCTATGAGCGCTCCCCACGTAACCGCCGAGCGAGCGCAAGATCCTTGGGCTGGATGGTCACACGCTTGGCGTGGATGGCAGCTAGGTTGGTATCTTCAAACAGCGAGACAAGGTAAGCCTCGGCGGCTTCCTGCAACGCCATCACAGCAGAGGATTGGAAGCGGAGGTCCGTCTGCACCATGCATCCTGAGCTACGTCTGCGACATCGGACAAGAGCAACAGACCTTGAAGTCCTGTGCGATTTCACGCACGAGACGTTGAAAGGGCAACTTGCGAATGAGCAACTCCGTCGACTTTTGGTAGCGACGGATTTCACGCAGGGCGACCGTTCCAGGGCGGAATCTGTGAGGCTTCTTGACACCACCGGTCGTCTGCGGAAGGGTCAGTGGTGTTCTCGTGTATCCCGAGGCGGATGACCTACGTTAGAGGCGGCGGTCTTGCGAGCAGACTTGGCTGCAAGTTGTTTGCGAGGGGCTTTGCCTGCAGCAAACTCAGCATCATGTCTGAGCCGATGAGGTTGGTCGACTTACCACCGGTGGTCTTGCGAGCAGTTTGCTTAGTACGAGCCATTAGTTGGTTGGTTGTTTAGAGTGTGGATGTGGGATGAGTTTGAGTGCTTGTAGCCCTGCATTTATATAACTCGTCACGTCGCGTCATCACGTGCTAGACACGTGAACTACGATCAACAAACTATTGTGGAAATGTAACACAGCCACCCTTAGAAAAGCGTGCGACCTAATCTTGAAATTACATCTCGTGAATATACAATGGGTTCTTCTCCTACGCTACATCTTGCTAGTGTGCAATACTCATCAAACTCCCAATAAACGTCAAAATCTACACCAAAAGTCAGCATTGACGGAGGCACACCGCAAACGCGACATACCAAACGCGGTCGAACGTCGACAATATCTTCTGGAACAAGGAAAATCAACGCGTTCATCTTTCTCGCAATCGAAATAGCTAATTTCGCTGTCGTAGCTGTCAGTTTTATCGACATTCAAAGCAGGCTTATACGCACCATTCTGCCTCCGATCTTCATAGTTGCCGTTTTGGTCAACAGAAATGACGAGGGCGGGGTCGACGATCCCA
>JBBPTV010000362.1:0-25307 GCA_038094275.1 Tubosaeta brunneosetosa | reverse complement strand
CACTTGAGCTGTGACCCAACAAAGTCAATTGGGTGACTTCACCCTTCAGTTGCTGCCACCATCCCTAGCTCTTTTCCATCACCCAACATAATCAAGCTCTACCTTGAGCCTATCATCACATCTACAGAAGACCTGCCACACATCAATGTCCCTTCCCCATCCAACTTGTCAGCCATTGCTGGCATAGTGCGAGAGCTGCTGGGATGGGAGGACAATGTGAAGATGCTCCAGAATTTTTGATCCAAGATATGGCCAGCTGTGGTCATCAAGAAGGTCCTCATGGATCTTTCAAATTCTTCACTGAGTGGTAGCAAGGCAAGTGATCTGAACTGCACTCCCATCCAAGACAACTGAGAGATGGTGCATTAGGTTAACCGGAGTACAGGCTGCACCCGTGCAGTGTTTCTCTCTCTTCCTCAGACTCAGACAAACCGACATGGTGTTCTTGGCTGCATTGTTCCTGTTCCCACTGATATGCTGATAAGTGACACTCTTGCTGCATCACAGATGGAGTCACAAAATGAGGAAGAAGTTCCACAAAGTGTTCACTCAAAGCTTAAGGTCTGGATGCCAAGCCGCCTTCTCAGCCACTGGGTAGATGTGATGTTTTTGAAGACTCCTTGTGACTCAGGAGGAGCCATAGGGACACATGAGTCCACAGTGATTGACTTAATTATTGATGATGAGTAGAAAGGGCACTGATTGTCATCAAAGAATGCTCCCCTTATTCTTGACATTATCTCTGTATACATATTTCTGCTCTCCAACTGTATCATAAACTGCAGCACAAATCACAGCTGATGTTGACTAGACATGAATGAGGTGTAACTAGGCATAATGGCAGGTTTGGCCACATGCAAAGCAGGGATCAGTTCCTGGGTGGTTGTGGTTCATGAGATCCTCTCTCTCCTGATCTGGGTTGTCATTCCATGACAAAAGATACTTGAAGATTGTGCCAGGATTGTCAAAGTTCTCAGCCCACCCCCCCCCATGCACAGATCTGTCGGAATGACCACTTCAAGACTGTGTGTAGATACTGGCAACCTTCACAACAGAAGGAGTGTGTTCCATATGGCCGAGGATCAACACCAATGTCAAGAAGGTTGTTTCAGAAACATTTCAGGAAAGCAGCTAATGTCTAACAGCAATGGGTCAGCACAGAAAAAAAACATAAGTACAAAAGAAATAGTCTCATACCATCCCATCAGTGGGGTTGATACTGATATCATCTGGGCCAACTTACTTTTGAAAGACAAACCCATCAAGCTGTTCATTTTGCTGCCTTGCCATAATCCACCATATTGGAAATGCACACAGTAGACACATCCATGGTTGATTTACATTTGTATAGAGGTAAAAGGGAGCAATACCTAGAGACAAAAGGAGAGGCTGAACAGACAGATGAGATGAAAAAACTAAAGGGAGGTACTGTACCTCCATACTGGTGAGTTTTTCAAAATGGAAGATTGAATTGAATGTGAAAGTGCTCTGGCTTGAATTCTGCTCCCTGAGCAAGAACTTCTGGAGTAACCTTCTGCCAGCGGTTGTCAATAGAAAGATCCTTGACCTGGAATACCACATCAGCCCAGGTGATCCGGAGAGCTTCATCAAAGTGCAGTAGACAGAGCATTGACACAAGGTATAACAAATAAAGCATCATTCTGAAGCACTGTCCTGCCCACTCAGATGGGTTCTCTGCCTTATGCTTTCTGGCAATAGGTCCATACTCCTTGGGCTTGACTAAGCTGGCAAACTCAAAGAGGGACTTCATTGTTGCCATGTCCATGGCATGAGCACTGTTGACCACCTCACCAGAGCAAATCTTAAAAAACAGAAAAGTCAGCATTGATCAAGGAAAACAGCCAAAGGAAACTGGAGCTGACCTTGTGGCACCGGAGACTAACCATGTATTGAGAAACAACGACAGATAGAGAAGGATTGCCAATAAATCTCCCTGGAATAGTAGGATGCTCCATCCACTGCTGAGTTTCCAAACCATAGTCATGTCCAAATTTATGGCTGATTGCTGCTCTCAACTTCTGTGCTGTGCCATATGTAGCACGTGCATCACTAGGAAGCTTTAGCTTGCCTGTCCAGATGCTGTTTACATCACATCTGATATTTTAAATGTGAGTTGAATTGTGTAGAGAATGGTCCAGCTCACTTGTTCATGATCCAAAGTGCAATCCATGTTGGAAAGTCAGTGGGCATATTTGGAAAAAGAGTGTCAACCTCTTCAGGGCATTTCACCTTGCCAATAGTCACAGCAAACTCCTTAAACTGATTTCAATAGCTGGGTCAAATGCTATAGAATGCCCTTTCAACCAGAATGAGAGACAACTTACTTTGTGTAGTCTGACAGAGTTGTGTCAACAATGACACCTTTGGAGGCCTCCTGGAGATTGGCAGCAAGATGGTCTGAGTTTCTTTGAGAAGGTGCAGGGTCTGAAGTTGAGTCAAGGTGCTGATGTCTTGTTGGCCTACTAGTATCATTTGAGGTGCCATACAAGCCAGGGTTCCAGTCCTGAAGGGCTCCCTTCTCAAGCTCCATGTCAACCTCAAACCCATTGACAAGTGATTCAACCTCTTCAGCCTGATCCTCAGCAGCTGCATCTAGACTGACAGCTGTTTGAGACTGATTGAGGTACAGTATGGCCTGAGAAACAGCCTCCTCGAGAACCTCCATGCTGAACATGATGAGTGGCAAGGCAGATAGCTGAACCAGGACACCATGTGGCTCTCCCAGGCAAAACCAAACATGCACAATGTGGTGAACACTGAGCATCCCCTGACCCCACCACTTGCCCACCACCATAGATCACAGGTTCAAACTCCTAGAGCCTGGACAGCCCTTCACCTCAGGGGCTGAGCTCAAAACATTTGAATTTGTAGTGTGCATAGCCTTCCAGCTTGGCAGAACAATGATCCATTGACCCATCAGCTGTCATTCAATCAAGTACAGGCAAGACAACAAAAAAGGTCCTTCAAGACCAGCTCTGTTTGTATGGGCTCCCTGTCAAAGGCATCAAAGATTGTCTGCTCACATCATTGCAGGAATTCTCCCATGACTGAGATGCATGGATAACGTGAGTCCTGTGCTGCACATCTGTGGCACTAAATGCCTTGGCACACACCACTGAGCTGACATTCATGACAGGCTCTTTCAGCCTGTGAAAAAACAAAAGCAGGGTATCCATAACAGCTGGTCCTCACTGTCCACAAAACAGATCGCCACACAGTTTGGGGGAGAGGAAGATGGCACAGCAATAACCTACAAAAGCAAGAAGAGCATCAACCACACCCAGCATGCACTCATGGACCATGATCGGACAGCCAACAGTGACTGGGTGAGTCCCATCCACGCCATTCTTCAGTACTCCTCATTGATTGCAAACCAGGCCGGGGCCATCCTTACAGCCCTGGGTGTCAACAAGGACTTTAGCCCTGACATTCCAACTAAACAGAGATGCACTGGGAGCATGGTTGCCAGCAGCATGGTCGAGAGTGATGAGACCACAGGTGTGACAACACCAAACCAGGATGTGGGTTGTGTCACTGTGAGTCCACACATGACCTCACCCCACCTTGACAGGACTCAGCACTTGGAATGAGGATGTGTCAGCTTGAGTGCAAACTCGACCATGGCCTTCTTGCCATGATGGACTGGGTCAACAACATGCAGGGCGCTCTCACTGCACAGATCCAGTCTTCACCACTGAGCTCAACTCCAGCTCCTGAAGCCTCAGCAGATGCCGCTCCTCACACGCCCTCCCCACATACCAGCCCTTCCAGCCATCAGATGGCCATGGCCACCATGACCGGCCACTCGGCAGCCTCATACCATGGTGACATGGCAGAAGCTTGCCAGCAGCCAATCCCAGCAGAGTTCCTGGGCATCGCCTGCCTCAACCCTCCTCACACTGAGTTTACATTCAATACTTGTCATGTCCCCAACCTGCCTGCCAACAATTTCTCCAATGACATCGCTTGCCTTTTCCATGAATGAGAAACTTCGACATTGCTCACCATTAACGGACATGGGATCCCAATCAAGCATTGGGGACAGTTCTACAAGAAGGCAGCTGGCGCAAAGGGGGCGGCCTGGAAGGCTGTCAAGATGAAGTGGGCCAAATGGAAGGTGTGCTGGCCATGAAATGATGAAACATCACACATAGGGCTCCCACTAACCCACCCATGTGTTCATTGACAGCTCATTGTTGAAGAACAGGGCAAGTTCCCTGATGATGCCTCATTCTGGCGCCATTTCAGCACCGAGAAGGGCAAGCAGCTATATTACCAGCAAATACTCAACAAGGCCACTAGTGCGCACACTCAATTGGATGCACAAGATGCCACAAACACCCACCTGTTCTTTGGCAGCAACCTCAACCATCCCACTTGTCAAAGTATAACTCCGGACATTTCTCGCCTGATTTTCATCCTACCTCTTTCGGACTCACATGCACCCGTTATAGTATAGTCATACCTCGTGCCGATCGCTTGGTGGCACTCCTACTCCCTCCAAACATGTGCTGCTGCGCTCTTTGTTACTTCCTGAAGCAGCGCACCTATTTTTGCCTATCTTGTTCTGGACTTGCCTGGAGTTTAGCGAGCACGTATCCTCATCACTATTTAACCCTTCTGACTTCTTCGTCTCACCTCAGTTGTGCTCAGTACTTATGGCACATTCTGAGGTGAGACATTGCTTAACCTTTAGTACCTTGTATTTACTTTATCTTAGTTGGGCATTGTTGCCCCTATTTAGGTGAATACAGTTGTGCTCAGTACTTGTGGCACATTCTGAGTTGGGCATTGTCGCCCCTATTTAGTACTTTAACACCACTGCCAATGGCGCATTTTCCAACACGAAGTCAGGCAAGCCTCACACACTGACCAAGGACAGTCCTGTTGCAAGAGTGTGGCGGAGGATGCTGGACACACAGCCCACAATCTGTGAGCAATGGGATGCTCTCTGTGCCTTGTGGCATGCCATTGAGCTGCCCACCCCAATGCAACATGACCCACCTGCACAATGACCATCCACCACAGCTCAGACCATGCACATGCGACCCCCGACAACACTTCATGCTTGCCACCACTGATTCTCTGATTTTGGCCACTACATTATCCCAACATGGACTCAGACGCATAGCATCACACTAGACAACATAGCATGCTCACATTGTATTGATACAGGCCACCTACCTACAGCCACCTAGTTATCTTAATTCCATTCCATACATTGTTTTGCTTTCCGCTGCAGCCACGCAAACAGCGACATCAAATGGTTGGAAGGTTTGTGCACAGCGAGCACACTCTTCAAAACATGCTTGCCTGTTCATTGTCATCCACCCAATGAGGGCAGTGTCCGCGATCAATCAGCTCAATTGATGAGTGGAAAGAGGTCAAGGCGGTGCAGCCAGAACTGTGGCTGGGACTTGGATGTGTCCACTGTGGGGACTGTGAATTTTTCACATGAATCACAGTGGACAACAGGCTCTATGTGCACTTCAACTAAATACTAGTAAACAGATAAGCCACAATGCTGAATAAGCTTAAGGTAGGAGCTCTGCAACTGCACAGAGCAATGAACAAGTCAGAATGAGCTGAGGAAAGTTGGATATAGGTATAATGAAGATGGGGAATTAAACAGTGATAACTAGGAAGTGAAATAGGAAGCAGTAAGCCATCAGTGAACAAAATGAGTGTGAAATCACTAAATCTAACAAGTATCACTGTTCTTCTCACAACCATTATCATAATTCCCAGACATATCATTCTTCATCCCCCTCTGGGTCTTATAGGGTGGGTTCTGGTAGTTGAAGTGGCTTTGAGGAAGGGGGTTGTACATTAGAGCAAAGAGGAGCTACATTACCATCTACTGAAGCTTAATTACTGTTAACAATTTTCATGTTGATTGAACTACAAGCTGAAATCAAGAGAGATGGTCCCTTTGATGGATGTTATTAAAGAGTTGATTATACAAGTCATCCCAGAACTCATCTCCATCCAAGCTTTTCCAGATTGGCATATACACTGATTGGATTTGATTGATGCTAACATGTAAAGCCTGCACATTATTTAGCTGAACACAGATTTCCAGAAGCCTTTCTCAAGAAGATGCATTATTGATGTTAAGAGGGATATAAGGACACCCAAAAGATGGTGAGCACACATGCCCCATTCAGCTGTCTGGTGATAGGCCAAAAGTTGGCAGTTAAATGCAAGAAGTTCTATATGTTCAATCTGTTCATCTCATAGTTGAGCTTCACTTTTCAGTGGCACCTCTACTTTTCCTGCAACAGCAGCTGATCCTTAAGGAAAGGCAGAGTCTGCAATAAGTTAAAATCCATCAGGAACCTTTTGTTGGAGTTGTTCATAGATAAGATGGGCAGTATGTGAACCAGGCCAACTTCCAGGAGCATTAAGGACAGCAGAGATGATGACCCCTATAAATATATGAGGCTGTTATAATTCCAAAATCATATCATGTAAAGTACACACCCTATGGGGAAAGACAAGGATATTGGTAATAAAATGTGCACTCTTCCTGCCATTATATGTGGCATTCTCTATCTCAGGGTCATCAGTAGCTTGATATGATAGGCTTAGTCCATGAATGCTTCCAAAATCTCCTATAAGGCAAGGATGATCATGGATAAGAGAGTTATGCTCTCTGATCTCCTAGTGAGATGGGAAATAGATCTTGGCCTCTGGCAATTTGGAAAGGACTGTGTACAGAATATCAAAGAAGAAGTTAAGATAGTGATTAACTATGGTGGGAATAAGGGCAAAGATATAAGCCCTGTGCCCTTATCCTATGCCCTTATCCTACATTATCCATCTCTTATCTTGTGATGTCACCCTTTCTGCTGGACACTATATATACAAGAACCAGTAGCAGTACTTTCCATTCTTCCTTTTCCCGTACCTCTGCTCATCCCAATGCTACACTTGTACATGTTCTCCTTCTGTGTGAGCACTCTTAGTGTAGTCCATCATTAGACAGCCTTTCACTTTTTTTTAAATGTCCTTTGAGTATATACACCACAGCAGTTACACATAGCCAAACTTGGGCTGCAGCTTCCATCCCCACTGATATCAACATTAACACTAACACCAATGCCACCACTGCCACCACCTTCCTGACTTATACCAATAATGGTCCTCTCAACAATAATGACAATTTCATCAATCTCTTTGAGGCAGCAGACAATGATGTCCCTAACCTTGAAACTCCATCCAGCCAATGAACACACATGACCACATCCATTTCCAGCATGGATCAGCACTTTATAGACTTTCTGATACCTTACAACATCCACTCTGACTCTAGCAACTCTGACTTGGACAGATTTGCAATCATACACCATCACTGGCAAGTGTTCTCTATCATAGAATACCAGCAAACTGCCTCAACAAAGCCACCAATGCTGTCTCCAGGGGAAGTCATGCCCAAACAGCTATATCACTGGGAGCTCAGCTGCCAGCAATTCTTCTATCATAAAGATGTTAATACAGATAACCAGGTAAAGAAGGTTGTGTGGGGACTAGTTGACCCTCACATTCAACAATGGTTTTCAATTGACCATGTACAATTGAGCACACTCTTGTTTACCAACTTCATGGGCAAGTTACACAAGACCTGGCTTCCTAGCAACTGATGTCTCCCCAGTCAAGTTCACTTGGAGTATTCCTTCAAACTCCTTGTGATTTCTCTCTTCTTGGCAAAGGTTGCCATCATCTGACGTTTATGCCTTCACTGGTTTGAAGTCATTTCACTTGAACTTGACTATAGTTTGAGTGTTGGTACACAAGTTGTACCCCCATCAGAAGAGTCAGATATAGGACTCCTACCCCGTACCCAAGAGAAGCAGAAATAAGGGTCATGTGCCGGAACTGACGGGTTTACTGGCCAGACTACGCTAGAGTTAGGAAGGCGAACTACGATATACTCGCACCTAACTACCTATGCCCTCACAGCATCTTGAAGGCAGTCAAGCCTAGAGCCGTGTTGTAAGAAGTTTATAAAATCATTTTTAATGATACCAATCAGACACAAGAGACTCAGTGAAGTCAGAAGCGCAGAATTCAGAATTCAGAAAAGAGCTAATGGGCTATACGCACTTGAAGAATGATGACAGAACTCTGCACACTTGTTGTTCTGGTCACACTTCTTTTGCTGACATCATTTCTCATCTGTATATGGAGAGCAGTACCATTTGGAAGACCAGTGATGCTGCGCATCACTTGAGAACAAGGCTACTTTGAAGTTATAGTGGTCGAAGCAATGTTGTGGTACATGTACTCTAAATCAGAAGAAACAGAGAATGACGATGATGAATCTCCCTCCCAAAACACTGAAGAAAGGGGCCGGATGGTTGGACAAAACTATACCTAGGATCCCGCAGAATGGAGAGAAGGAGATTGGGCATAAAATGACAATTGGGGTCAGGATGCCCGAGATGATGAAGCATGGGGACAAATGGATGAATGATGTACATGCACACCTACTCCACTTGGTCCACCAGCCTGGGTGACAAACCCACCATCATTCAGAACAAGTAGATTTGCAACACCAGCCATACAGGTGATTGGTGAATTGCTAGACTTGGTTAGCAGACCAAGCAGCACAATAGAAGTTACAGAAGAAAGGCTGAGCATTGCCTTAGAAGCAAACAGGGAAAGGACAAGTAGTGTGCCTGAGATCAGAGAAGAAGTTCATCTAGATCTCCCTGATTTGGAAGACGCTGGAGACGTTCCAGACCCCACTAATGAAGAAAGGGTTCCATGAGATTTAGTGAACCTTATTGAAGAAGAACCTTTGGAATAGGCCAGTATATTATGGGTTATGCTTGCCAAATACATACAAAACTAAAGATGACATTCATGTCCTGGAATGACATTAAACTTATCCACTGCTGGATAGTTTAATCCATAAAACAGAAGAATTGTCTTGGGATGACACAAAACTCAACTGCCATTTGGAGAAGTTCCTTAGATGGCTGATGTGAAGAGTGACAAAGAAAGTTCATCATATTTTAGATCTTTGGATCAGAAGTTCATTAACCAAGAATGTCTTGGCAGAAGTTTAGAAGAGTAAGTTTGAAGTAATGAAATTAATCATGTACAGGTTTTATGAAGTTTAGTCACTTGTATCTGAAAAGTTGGGTGCGTCTCTACTTGATGTAGAGTGTGGCAGGGACTACACACCTGTGCTTGATTCACCCATTGAAAAGAAAATAAAAATTTTGAAGAAGGATGAAATCCCAGTCCTAGATGGACAGCTATATATAAAGCTGTTATCAGAAAAAGCTAAATTACCCACACATGGATTGGAAGAAGCAGCCGGGTTAGACCTATATGCTGCAGAAGATGTTTCAGTTCCAAAAAAGAGGAAAGGCTATGGTTGATATGAACATCGCCATCGCCACTCCAAAAGAAACTTATGCAAGAATTGTACCCAGAAGTGGCCTAGCAGCTAAATTTATGATTGATGTTGGAGCCAGAGTCATTGACGGCGACTACTGAGGAAGCATCAAAGTTCTTTTGTTCAATCTATCAGAAGAGGACTTCCAAGTTAAGGAAGGCAACAGGGTCGCACAATTAATCTTAGAAAAGATCACCCAACTGGAGATTAAAGAATCTCAGGAACTTGACCAAACCCAACAGGGAGAAGCTGGTTTTGGTTCCACTGGCGGACATAAAAAACTCACGAGAAATGTTCACATGGGTACTGAGATACTCATGGACATAAAAATCGCAAATGCTAATGACAGAAGATTTCATGAAGTAAAGGCACTGCTAGACAGTGGCGCAAATGAAATGTTCATTGACGCAACATGTGCACGGAAATTACATCTTGATTTGAAACCACTACAAACCCCCATCCCTGTGTACAACATTGACGGCTCTAAGAACAGTGCTGGAAGCATTACGCATTCTACAGAAGTTATAATCCAATTCCAAGGTCACCATGAAAAGATTATGGCAGAGATCATGGATTTGGGCAAAAAATGATGTTGTAATAGGGTATAATTGGCTATGTCACCATAACTCTGAAATCAATTGGAAATCCGGAAAAGTCCAAATGACTAGATGCCCAAGAAGTTGTGGACTTCTCCAGGATAGAAGCATACATAAGGTTTAATGTGATGAAGAAGAGCAGGACGAAGCGTGGACCACTTATTTAGTCCGCTCTGCCACTGCTAAAGAAGAAGTTAAAAAGGAGACTGTGGAAGAGCTAGTTCCGAAGCAGTACCATAAATGGCTTAATGTGTTTCAAAAGAAGGATTCGGAAAGAATGCCTATCAGGAAACCATGGGATCATGCAATTGAGCTGAAGGAAACGTTCCAGCCTAAGAAAGGCAGGCTCATCCTGCTTTCGCCAACAGAATAGGAAGAAGTTTCTGTGTTCATTGATGATCAGTTAAGAAAAGGGTATATTCGCCCAAGTAAAAGTCCTCAAACAGTACCAGTATTCTTTGTTCCAAAGAAGGACGGACGCAAACGAATGGTCCAGGATTACAGGTATCTGAATGAGCATACAGTTAAAAACAATTACCTGTTGCCGTTGATCAGACAACTGGTGGATAAGCTCAAAGGAGCTAAACTCTTTATGAAAATGGATCTCAGATGGGGATACAACAACGTACACATTAAAGAAGGTGATGAATGGAAAGCAGTGTTTGTTTGTTTCTGCAGAGCCTACGAACCCCTTGTGATGTACTTCAGGCTTTGTAACTCCCCTGCCACATTCCAGGCGATGATGAACGAGATCTTCACAGATATGGAAGATGTTGTGGTGGTCTATATTGATGATCTCTTAATATCCACATGAACAGAAAACCAAGAGGAGCACGATAAGATCATGAAGGAAGTTCTTCAATGGTTAGAAGAAAATGATTTGTTTGTAAAACCAGAGAAGTGTTTCTTCTCACAAAAAGAAGTGGAATTCTTGGGCATGACAATTGGCCAAGATGGTATTAAGATAGACGAAGATAAAGTATCTGCCATTCTTGATTGGCCTACGCCAAAGATCTCTAAGGAGTTAGAAGTTTCCTAGGATTGGCAAACTTCTACTGACGATTCATAAAAGACTATGCAATAGTGGCTAGACCACTGAATGATTTAACAAGGAAAGATGTTCCATTCATTTGGACAGAAAAGGAACAACATGTATTTGACACGCTTAAGCAGAAGTTTACAACAGCACCGAATCTTGCATTCCCAGATAATGATGGAGAATTTTGGTTAGAAACGGATGCCTCAGATTTTGCCACTGGTGCCATACTGTCGGTAAAACTAGAAGAAGACGAAAAATGGCACCCAGTTGCATTCTATTCACACTCAATGTCTGATGCAGAAAGAAATTACCAAGTATTTGACAAAGAAATGTTGAGTGTCATAAGGGCATTGGAGCAATGGAGGCACTACTTGGAGGGCGCAAAGAAGTCATTTGAGATCTGGAATGATCACGCTAACCTGCAATGGTTTATGCAGAAGCAAGATCTCAATCGCCGCCAAGCTAGATGGGCACAGTACTTATCATGTTTCAGTTTCACATGGGTCCATAAGCCTGGAGCCACTATGACAAAAGTAGACGCATTGTCACGAAGAGAAGCCCATGCGGAAGGAATTGATGCTGATAATAAGGCACAATTGATGATAACCCTGGACAAAGTTAGAAGTACACAAGTCGTCTCAATAGAGGATGAAGGGGATAAAATACTGGACGACATACGAGTGTCCACTCTGAAGCTGAAAGAATCAGATGTACAACACCTTGAAGGCCTAGGGGCAGAAGTAAACTTCAACGGAGTGTTCGTTAACAGAAAAGGACAAGTCTTTGTTCCTAATGACAAAGAACTAAGAAGACAGGTCATTACGTTGCACCATGACTCAGTTGTTGCAGGACATCCAGGAAAAGAAAAGACAAGCAATCTAATCACTAGAAGTTATTATTGGCCAAACATGGTTAAAGAAGTTGAAACTTATGTTTCACATTGTTTGCAATGTCAGAAAATAAAAACTGGAAATAAACTGCCAGCCGGTTTGATGAATCCCCTTGAATTGGCTAACATGCCATGGGAAGATGTTTCAGCTGATTTCATAACAGATCTGCCAGAGTCAGATGGATTCAATGCTATCTTAGTGGTAGTTGACAGATTCTTGAAAGAAGTTGAATTTATACCAACAGATAAAACAGTTTCTGCTTTGGGAATAGTGAAACTATATTAGGAAAGAGTTTGGACAAATCATGGGCTCCCACGTTTGATTGTTTCAGATCGGGGACCCTAGTTTGCATCACAAGTAATGAAGGATCTTTGTATCTGATTAGGAATAAAACCGTGGCTTAGTACCACTTATCACCTGCAAACAGACGGGCAGACGGAGAGGGTCAACAGAGACCTTCAACAATATCTTAGAATCTTTTGCTGCGATCACCAGGAGGATTGGCTTCCTTTTGCGCAGTTTGCACACAATAACCACAAATCATCCGCAACCAAGAAAACTCTGTTTGAGGTTACTCGGACTTACCAGCCGCAGATGGAAACCGAACCTGGCAGTTCTAAAGCCCCTGCTGCAGACAAGTTTGTTGATGAAGTTCAGAAGACGTTTGATGAAGTACATGCAAACTTAGGTTTGGCACAGGATAAAATAAAAAAGAATGCCGCATCATGGCAAAGTGTCGCCCCTGCTTATGCAGTAGGTGATGAAGTCTTACTCACCATGGATAATTTGTGCTTGACATGCCAAAGTAAAAAGATGTCTGAAAAATGGCTTGGTCCATTTAAGATTGAAGAACTCATTGGCAGCAATGCCATGAAGTTGAAGTTGCCATGGATGATAAAAATTCATCTGGTGGTTAATGTCTCTAAAATAAAACCATTTAAAGATCGCCTTTTTGGGCAACCCATTTTTGAACCTGGACCGGTACTGGTTACTGAGGACCAAGATGAAGAGTATGAAGTTGATCACATCATTGATGCTCACCGCAAAGGACGTGGTTGGGAATATCTGGTTCATTGGGCTGGATATGACAATAGTGCTTGAACATGGCAATTGAAGAAGGATCTTTCTAACGTGCAAGCCGCCTTAGAACTCTTCCATGAATGTAATCCTTGCCTCTTTCTTTGAGAAACCTTTACAGAGCGCTTTGGCCTCTTCAATCCATACCCTGAAGTTTGGTGCACTGCCATGGATCGTCTGGAATCTGACCCATAGGAGGGGGGTAGTGTTACAGTCACATATTTTCACCTTACACTTTCATCTTTTTCTGTTATCTTATCATGACAGGATCTTATCAAGGGTCACAGCCATGCTATGCAGTAAGTGCTGACTTGATACATGTTACAGCCAGGCTATGCCATAAGTGCTGACACACATACCCAATCCGATCTATGACTCACACAGACTCATTTCATTTCTCTAAAACATGTTTCATCCTTTAATTTCCGTCTCTTCCATTCTGCCACACCTCGTGTGTGCCTCATGTTTCTTATCTTGGCTGTGTCCACAGCCTTACATGTGTTTCACTCATGTTCTTCATTTCCGTGCTGTGCAAGGCTATGTCTCTTATCTCTAGGGTTTAGGGTATTACCATATTAGTGACTCATCGGTAGATTAGGTCACAACATGTACATACAGTATGGATAGTATATAAAGGCCAAGGGCTTGCCTGGGACATCTTCCCAGTCAAGTTCACTTGGAGTATTCCTTCAAACTTCTTGTGATTTTCTCTCTTCTTGGCAAAGGTTGCCACCATCTGATGTTTACGCCTTCACTGGTTTGAAGTCGTTTCAATCTCAGTCCTTGGTAACTAGTACTGGTCCAGGTTCAAAAATTGGTTGCTCAAAAAGGTGATCTTTTGTCAAAGTATAACTTTGGACATCTCTGGAGTTTGTACAGAGACCAACTCCGGTTGTCTTTCACTCGTTTTTCATCCTACCTATTTTGGACTTACATATACCTATTACAGTATAGTCTTACCTCGTGTCAATCACTTGGTGGCACTCCTACTCCCTCTGGACACGCGCTGCTGTGCTCTTTGTTATTTCCCAAAGCAGTGCACCTAGTTTTGCCTATCCTGTTCTGGACTTTTCTAGAGTTTAGTGAGTGTGTATCCTCGTCACTATTTAACCCTTCCAACTTCTTTGTCTCACCTCAGTTGTGCTCAGTACTTGTGGCACATTCTAAGGTGAGACCCTGCTTGACTTTTAGTGTCTTGTATTTACTTTACCTTAGTTGGGCATTGTTGCCCCTATTTAGGTGAATAATCAGTTGTGCTCAGTACTTGTGGCACATTCTGAGTTGGGCATTGTTGCCCCTATTTAGATACTTTAACAGGTTATGAGCCCTGCTAGCACACACTAGCACAATACTCTGTGACCTTGCACAACTCTGCTTACACAGCGTAATCATTACCACATCTCCGATGCCCTTTGAAAACTCCTCAATCATGGAATGCCCCATTCTACTTGGACCAGAAAATTTCCAAGTATGGAAACTATGCATCTCTGCCAAACTCCGCAGGGAAAAGATCCTCAGAGTTGTACTCAGTTCAGACATCTGCCAAACCACTGGTGCCTCCATTTCTGCCTCTGCTAAGCCCCAAAGCTCTGCTTCCATCACCATCAGCTTAGGAGATGAAGTCTGAAAATGGACCGAGTGAGACGAAAAAGCACATGGCATCATCCAGGGTCATATCTGTGATGTGATCCTTCTCCAGACAGAGTCCTATACCTCTGCTAAAGACCTATACAATGTACTCCTAGAACTCTACCAGAAGTCGGACCTCCCCTCTGCCTACCACTCCTATTGCCAACTGTTCACATCAGAATGGGACAGAAAATCTGACATCTCTGAGCACATCATGTCCATTTGTACACTGGAGACTCAACTAGCAGGAATGAAGTACGTTGTTGACCTCAAAATCCTTGTGTTTATCCTTCTCCATTTGCTCCCTAAAACTCTGGAGTGGTGCACCTTTGCGTCATTGGTCATCAACACCATCAATGAAAGCAAGCTCACTTTCAACTCTCTCGAAATCTGCATTCTCTCTGAAAACACCAGACTGACACTCTCTGCCAAACCTGACTCTGCTCACTTTGCAAATGTCAAAGGAGAATGGAAGAAGAAGAGCGCAAAGCATTGTGAGTACCACCAGACTAGCAGACATAGTACAGAGGAATGCCAAAGTTCTAAGTGGTGGCCACAGGAGCTTAAGAACAAGTACAGAAAGGAAAAGGCGAACTCAGTGGAAGGAGATCCCAGTCTGGACACTAAACCCCCGGACAAGATGAATGTAGCTAGTGCCCATGTAGATCGTGCCCTATACAAACATATTCAGGCTTACATCTCATCTGATCCCAAGAATTTGCTGGAGGAGACCATTATTATTTAATCTGGAGCAACATCGCACATGGTACCTCACTGAAATTGGTTCTCCACATACTCCAGACTCTCCCCTGCATGCCCAGTTCAATTCGGTGACAACTCTGTTGTACACACAACCAGGATAGGAACAGTAATCCTCTGCTCAAGCGTTAATGAGCACTACTATGAAATCATCCTCAGTGATGTTCTACATGTACCAGAGTTCACACTATCTTTAATCTCCATACCCAAGCTGTCCAAATTAGGGTTCTGTACATCATTCCCAGAGATGTCAAGCTCCTGTTCCATAAGGAAAGGATGTCGCACTGTCATGCTCAGACATCACAAGAATGGACTGTATCATGCTGCAGTAACTCCAATATGTACTCCAGATTCCAATCTAATCTCTGTTGACATAAACACTTTGCACCACTGATTAGGACACATCTCCATACCATGAATTCAGACAATGGTACAAAAAGGCCAACTATGGGGCATCAACAAACTCACCGGAACACTGGAGTTCTGTGAACCATGCACCATTGGGAAACTAAAGAAACTACCCTTCAAATTGCATGAGTACCCACACACCTCAGCTTCTCTGCAAATGGTACACATGAACATTGGAGGTCTAATAACTCCACAATCCCATGAGGGCTACTGGTTCCTAATTGTGGATGACTACAGTTGATTCCTGTGGATCTATTTCCTTAAGCACAAAAGTGATGTCTGTGACACCTACCTCCACTGGAAATCTGACATCCAAAACTTCCTCCACATGAAAATCACCACAGAATGCTTTTCGGACCTACATGTCCAGTTTATCTGGAGCAACGGGGGGAGTGAGTACACAAATAAAGAGTTCAAAGATGTACTCTGGAGCGAAGGAACATTATTAGAAACCTCTGCACCACACACTCCGGAACAAAACGGACTGGCTGAATGCATGAACCAAACACTGTCACTCCTTGCAAACTCCATGCTCGAGGATTCCAAACTCCCAAAATCCTTTTGGACAGATATCATGTCCACTGCTGTGTACATCTCTGCCCAGAGTCCGACCTCTGCCCTAAACGGAGACACACCATACCATGCAACATTCAAGTGACCAGTTGACTCCACTCTGTTCTGGCCTTTTGGATGCATCAGATACACTTTAATCCCAAAAGAACAGTGAAAAGGAAAATTCCGAGCCCATGGACGAAAGTGTGTCATGCTTGGATACACACATGGACAACAAGCATACAAACTCCTAGACCTGGAACACCAGACCATCATCTCCAGGCGACATGTCACTTTCAATGAAACCAATACCATCTCCAACTCTGAAGCTACTCCTTGGATTTGTGCATCTGAGGATTAGTGGGAGGGACTCAACACTCATCCAATAAAGACATCCAAAACAACTCCAGACAAGGAGGACAATGAGCAAGTCACCACACCCCCTCTAGCTTCAGTGGGAGATATTTATAACCCAGATGAAGTTCTCGATCTAGCAGACAAGCTTAGCCAACTCCACCTCCAACCTACAACTCCTGAACCAACTCCATCACAAACCCTGGTACATCCTCCCACACAGATAGTCAGAGGAGTTCACAGAGGGAGCTGTGCACAAAAACCCGCAAACAAAAACCAGGATTATCAATACACCTTAGACAAGGAAGCACAACAGAAATGGGGGGGCCATGAAGACTCTGCTGAAGAAGCTGAGATTGAAGATACCCTGGAACCTACAGAGTCTGATAAAGAAACCTCTGACGAAACTCCTGATGTGCCTGGAGCCTTCTACAGCTCTGATCAACTCCACGATTACATCTTTGCTGGCATTGCCCACGGACCTATGGAAGAAAACCTTCCAAAGACCATAAAAGAAGCCTATGAACGTCCAGATGCTGATAAATGGAGATCCATGGTGAAGGAAGAACTTCTTAGCCTTAATGCAAACCATGTATATGAGACAGTTCCGCTCCCCACTGGAGTAACTCCAATCACCTCCAAACCTGTTTTCTGAATTAAATGAAATGAGAACGGAGATATGGACCAATATAAAGTCCAGATCATTGTGTGGGGCTTCACCCAAAAGGAAGGCATAGATTACAAAGAGGTATTCACTCCAGTCACAAACCTTGACTCCGTATGGACCATCGTAGCCCTGGCAGCAAAATACAATCTGGAGTTGGATCAAATGGATGTCTCTACTGCATACCTAAATGGAGAACTGGAAGAAGAGCTGTACCTCCTTCCTCCGGAGGGAGTACCCATTTAGCCCAGATATTGTTGGTGACTTCGGAGATTGTTGTACGGACTCAAACAGGCAGGCCAGACATGGAACAAGACCCTAGACAAAAAGTTAGGAGAACTCAGCTTCACAAAGCTAAATGCAGAGACATGTGTTACGGTCACATATTTTCACCTTTATGCTTTCATCTTTTTCTGTTATCTTATCATGACAGGATCTTATCAAGGGTCACAGCCATGCCATGCAGTAAGTGCTGACTTGATACATGTTACAGCCAGGCTATGCCATAAGTGCTGACACACATACCCGATCTGATCTATGACTCACATGGACTCATTTCATTTCTCTGAAACATGTTTCATTCTTTTAATTTCTGTCTCTTCCATTCTGCCACACCTTGTGTGCACCTCATGTTTCTTATCTTGGCTGTGTCCATAGCCTTACATGTGTTTCACTCATGTTCTTCATTCCCGTGCTGTGCATGGCTATGTCTCTTATCTCTAGGGTTGAGAGTATTACCATATTAGTGACTCATCAGTAGATTAGGTCACAACATGTACATACAGTATGGATAGTATATAAAGGCCAAGGGCTTGCCTGGGATGTCTCTCCAGTCAAGTTCACTTGGAGTATTCCTTCAAACTCCTTGTGATTTTCTCTCTTCTTGGCAAAGGTTGCCATCATCTGACATTTACGCCTTCACTGGTTTGAAGTCATTTCACTTGAACTTGACTATAGTTTCAGTGTTGGTACACAAGCTGTACCCCCACCAGAAGTTTTTGAAGAACTCGCTCCGATAGGACAGAGAGTGAGTAGCCAGTCTTGTGGTTGACGTTGACCTTGCTCTGCACACATCGACAACGGTCATAGTGACACTCAGGAGGCTGCTCTGGAAGATACTGAAGGGCCTTAGTGCCATCTTCCTCATCACAGACTTGCAGAGAGGGCATTGCCAGATGGGCATGCAGTGTCTTAGAAGGACCTTGCTATTTTCATGACAAGCATTGGGCATCTCACCCGCCATTGCTAGAAGGGACCAGATATCCATTTCTGCTCCAAGGCTTTGACAAAGATAGTGTCTGTGTCAAGTCAGAAGAGATCCAAGGGAGCATAGGCAGCCCCCTTTTCTCGCTCACCCCCAGCCTTGTAGATGCATCAGAAGTCGATCCTCTGCAGGAATTAGCTGGTATTCAGGAGCTGGCTGAAGTGTTTCTCTGGGAGACGTTAGGTGGACTCATCAGGCAGGAGCTTGAGGACCTTTATGTAGAAGGTTGGGATCTCATAGAAGTAGAAGGTTGTGAAGTAAGATTCAGGTCAGAGGTACGAGAAGAGTTGGTGGAAAGAGTCAGATATAGGACTCCCACCCCATACCCAAGAGAAGCAGAAAGAAGGGTCGTGTGCTGGAACCGACGGGTTTACTGGCCAGACTATGCTAGAGTTAGGGAGGCAAACTAAGATATACTCACACCTAACTACCTATGCCCTTGTAGCATCTTGAAGGCAGTCAAGCCTAGAGCCACGTTGTAAGAAGTTTATAAAATCATTTTAACAATATGAATCAGACACTAGAGACTCAGCAAAGTCAGAAGTGCAGAATTTAGAAGTCAAAAGAGAGCCAACAGGCTATATGCACTTGAAGAATGATGACAGAGCTCTGCACACTTGTTGTTCTGGTCACACTTCTTTTGCTAATGTCATTTCTCATTTGCATATAGAGAGTGGTACCATTTGGAAGACCGGTGATGCTGCGTATCACTTGGGAACAAGGCTACTTTGAAGTTATGGTAGTTGAAGCAATGTTGTGGTACACATACTCTGAATCAGAAGAAGAAGCAGGGAATGACAACAAAGAATCTCACTCTCGAAACACTGAAGAGAGGGGACAGCTAGTTGGACACAACTACACATGGAATGCTGCAGAAGTAGATGATAAAAGCTGGGCATGAAATGTTAATTAGGATCAAGATGCTCAAAACAATGATCCATGGGCTCAAGCAGAGGAGTGGTGCTCGCATATGCCTACACCACTTGGTTCACCAGCCTGGGTAATGAACCCACCATCATTCAGAACAAGCAGATTTGCAATACCAGCCATATGGGTGATTGGTGAATTGTCAGACTTGATTAGCAGACCAAGCAGTGCAATAGAAGTCACAGAAGAAAGGCTAAGCATCGCCTTAGAAGCAAACAGGGAAAGGCCAAGCAATGTGCCTGGGATCAGAGAAGTTCATCTAGATCTCCCTGATTTGGAAGACGCTGGAGACATTCCAGACCCCACTAGTGAAGAAAGGGTTCCTCAAGATTTAGTGAACCTTATTGAAGAAGAACCCAAAGAACAGGCCAGCATATTACGGGTTATGCTTGCCGAATACATGCAAAACTAAAGATGACATTCATGTTCTGAAATGACATTAAACTTACCCACTGCTGGACAGTTTAATCCATAAAACAGAAGTAATGTCTTGGGATGACACAAAACTCAACTGCCATTTGGAGAAGTTCCTTAGATGGCTGATGTGAAGAGTGATGAAGAAAGTTCACTACATTTAGATCTTTGGATCAGAAGTTCATTAACCAAGGATGTCTTGGCAGAAGTTTAGAAGCATAAGTTTGAGGTGATGATACTAACCTGTACATGGTGTGGTTTTATGAAGTTTAGTCTCTTTATTCCGAAAAGTCAGGTGCATCTCTACTTGATGTAGAGTGTGGCAGGGTGTTAAAGTATCTAAATAAGGGCAGCAATTGCCCAACTAAGGTAGGGTAAATACAAGGTATCAAATGATCAAAAGAGGTCTCACCTCAGACTGTGCTGCAAGTACAGAGCACAACTGAGGTGAGAGGGAGGAATTGAAAAGAATTAAATAGTGTCAAAGACAAGTGCACACTTAGCTCTGGGAAACTCTGGAGTGGAATAGGCAAAAATAGGCATGCTGGATCAGGGAACATGAAAGGCACAGTAGCACATGTTCAGAGGGACTAGGAGTGCCACCAAGCGAACAGCACAAGGTATGACTATACTATAATAGGTATAAGTAAGTCCGAAAGCAGTAGAATGAGAAATGAAAGAGAAACGGCTGGAGTTGGTGCATGTATAACTCCGGAGTTGTCTGGAGGTCATATTTTGACATAGTTGGAGCTAATGGAATCAAAATGGATGAAAAGAAGGTTTCTGCTATTCTGGAATGGCCAGAGCCAAAGAACCAACATCAGCAAATCACAAAGTATCTGTGCAGTGCTGCACAGGTTGTCACAGGTGTGACAATGTTACACCAAGGTCCCCCCCTGTGCAACTCAGTCACAGCGTCACCACAGAGTCACAGACCTGCATGTGGCTGTACAGCGTGCTCAAACTGTGAGCCTGTGACACCTGTAGCTTACTGTACAATGTCTGTAATGCAATGTCATTGGCTTAATTTTTTTTTGGGCTCACTATACATACTAATTGTATACAAATTGAAATATATTAAATCTGTAGCTACTACATGAAATTGTATGTACATGTGGGTGCATGCACCTCGCCCTCCATGCTCTCGGCTTCATCACTGAGGTCATGGTGGTGGGCACGCTGCATTGCCCTCATCATTGTCATGGCAGGGGTAGGCACCCCGCCGCTCCACATCAGCAAATCACAAAGTACCTGTGCAGTGCTGTACAGGTTGTCACAGGTGTGACAGTGTTACACCAAGGTCCCCCCCTGTGCAACTTAGTTACAGTGTCGCCACAGAGTCACAGAGCTGTACCAGGCGACGTGTGGCTGTACAGTGCGCCAAAACTGTAGAGCCTGTGACGCCTGTAGTTTACTGTAAGACATCTGTAGTATGATGTCGTCAGCTTTTTTTTTTTTCCAGTTCACTGTACTAATTGTACACAAATCAAATTATATTAAATACATAGCTACTACATGAAATCGTATGTACATGCATGTGGCAAGCACACGCGCACGTGGTTTGCAAGCCCTTGCCCTCCCTACACCCATCGTCGTTCCAGTGCCTCCACGCTCTTGTTTTCAGTGTGGGGGTCATGGTGGTGGGTACGCTGCATCCCTGCCGCTCCATCTCATGGTGGTGGGCGCTGTCACCCCTGCTGATGTTGGGTTGGCGTGGTTGGCGTGCTGTTGTATGCCTCGCCCATGCCATCGTTGTCATGGGCGCACAGGTGGGTGGTGGTGGTAACTGCACCGTTGTGCACGCCCTTGCCCTTGTCGCCATCGGCATTTGGGTGGTGGGTGCGCCGTTGCGCGCCCTCGCCCATGCCGTTGTCGTCGTGGACATGCGGGTGGGGTGGTGGTGGTGACTGCACTGTTGCGCTGCATGATCCTTGCCACCATCGGTATTTGGGGGGTGGGTGCACCGTTGTGTGCTGTTGGCCTTGCCGTCATCATCGTGGACACACAGGGGTGGTCATGGTCGTGACCGCGCCGCTGCGCTGTGTGGCCCTTGCCCTTGTCGGCATGCAAATGGGGTGGTGGTGATGGGGACCGTGCCGTTGCACCGCCTTGCCCTTTTCCCCATTGGCACTGTGGTGGTGGGTGTGCCGTTGTGCGCCCTCACCCATGCTGTCGCTGTCGTGGGTGAGCGGATGGGGTGGTGATGGGGACTGTGCCGTTGTGCTGCTTCGCCCTTGCCATTGTCGGTATTGAGGTGGTGGATGCACCGTTGCGTGCCCTCACCCATGCCGTCGTCATGGGCGTGTGGATGGGGTATTGGTGATGGGGACCATGCCATTGTGATGCTGCGCCCTTGTCGCCGTTGGCGTCGTGGTGGTGGGTTCTGCATTGCGTTCCCTAGCCCATGCCATCATCGCCGTTGGCACAATGGTGATGGGTCCGCCGTTGCGTACCAGTGTCCTTGTCATCCTCGTCGCTGGCGTGTGGTGATGGTGGGCACACCATTGTCGTTGGCACAGTGGTGATGGGTGCACCGTTGTGTACCCTCGCCCTCGTTGTTGTCAACATGGTCACGTGGTGGTGGCGGCAGTTGCCCAGTTGCCCCCCCTCAGCCTCGGCCGGACTGGGTAACGCGCTGTGTCGTCGTCGGTGCAGTGATAGTGGGCGCACCGTTGTGTACCCTTGTCCTTGCTGTCGTCGTCTTGGGTCATGGGCGTGTGGTGGTGGCGGTAGGTGCATGGTTGCACCTGCCTCTGCCTTTGCTTGATAGGGTAGGCGTGGCACGTCGTCGTCAGTGCAGTGGTGGTGGGTGCACCGTCATCAGCAAACCAGCCTTTTTGAGCACAGGGATCACAGAGTACTGCTTTTCCTACAGCCCTGTGTAGCCTTCACAGATATAGGCCACTCTGTGGGAGCCTGTACAGAGACCAGTGGCTGTGTGGCTATGTTAGCCAAATTTCCATACTTGGTACTATACAACAAATACTAGATAAGTGTACCTTTTTTTTCCTAATGACCTCGGACTTAGAGAAATTTTCGAAGCAAATAGTCACGTGACTCTTTTCGCATGTCGCAGTCAACCTTTTTCATGTGTTACCCACGCTCACCCCAACTACTGCTCGTTTACCCACAAGTCCCTCGCCCACCCTCACGCCAACGATGGTCACCGCCACACGACGACGACCGCGGCCAGTTGGCATAACAGGTACGCCCACTATCTACCACCACCAAGAGGGCAGTGCGGTGACGTTCCATAGCCCACGACGACGACGGCTGCGGCGAGGGTGTGCAATGGCATGCCCATCACTACGTCAACGACGACGACGACGGCTTGCAACAGCATGCCCACCATGACGACGACGACGTGCGCGGGCAAACAATGGCTTTGCCATCAAGACGATGCCGAGGGCGAGGGCACGCAACGGCATGCCCACCACACAAACAACCCCGACCAGACAACAGAGCGGCCCCACCACTCTCAAGACGACAACAACAATGTCGACGTGACCGCCCACCACCGCCATCACGCGCTAGGGCGACTGCAACGTGATGGCTCCACCGTCACCAAAACGAGGAGGACGGCGAGGGCACACCCACGACGATGCCTACCCCCACTGAGGACGCAAAACGGCGTGTCCACGACGATGTCGGCGTGGGCGAAGGTACGCAACGGCGCACCCATCTCCACAGTGCCGACGACGACTGCGGCGACGTGGCAAAGCGCCCCCCACCATCTCCACCACCACAGCACCAACGACCGTGGCAACATGGAAAAATCGCGCGCGCCAACGGCGGTCTGCCCACGACGACGATGGCGATGGTGAGGACACAACGGCACACCCATTGACCCCACCACAACGACAACGACGAGCCGAGGGGGCGCAAGAGGACGCAGTGGGGCGTCTGCTCTCACCATGACGACGAGGACATGGACGAGGGGACCGGCACGTCTACCCTCACCTTAACGACGAGGACGCGGGCGAGGGGGGGCGACGGCACACCACCACCAGGACGAGGGGGTGTGGGCACACCAACCACGACGATGGCAGCCGCGACGGCGCGTTCACCCCCACCTTAACGACGAGGACGCGGATGAGGGGACCGGCACGTCTACCCTCACCTTCCTTAACGACAAGGACGCGGGCGAGGGGGGGCGACGGCACACCACCACCATGGCGCCAACGACGAGGGGTAGGACGAGGGGGTGTGGGCACACCAACCACGATGACGGCAGCCGCGACTGCGCATTCACCCCCACCTTAACGACGAGGGCGTGGGCGAGGGAGTGCGACGGCACACCACCACCATGGCGCCGACGACTTGAGGCAGGACGAGGGGGTGTGGGCACACCAACCACGACGGCGGGAGCGCGACGGCGCGTCCACCCCCACCTTAACAACGATGGCGCGGGCAAGGGGGCGTGACGGCACACCACCACCACGGCGCCGACGACGACGAGCAGGACGAAAGGGTGCGGGTACACCAGCCACGATGACGGCAGCGCAATGGGGCGTCTACCCCCACCATGACGACAAGGAGTGGCACGAGGGGGTGCAGGCACGCCACGACGACGGCACGGGCAGGGGGATAGCACTGTGCCTACCCCTACTGTAACGGCGAGGATGCGGACGAGGCGGCGCGGACACACCATCCCAACGACGACGACGAGGGGGCATAACGGCGCACCATCACCATAGCGCCGACGACGACAAGGGCGAGGGGGCGCAACGGCACACCCACCACCACACTGCCGGCGACGACGAGGGCAAGGAACAGCGACGGGGAGGGCGAGACAAGGCGACGGCCTGCCCGCTGCTCTATAGCCGCCACACGACGACAGGACGGGCGAGGGCTGTGCAATGGCATGCCACCACACGACGACGACGTGGATGCTGCAGGGGGTGGACGACGACGAGTGTCGGGGCGGCGCAATGCCCTACTCACCACCACCATGCGGCGACGACAGGGCAGGCGAAAAGCGAGGCAGCGCAATGGTACGCCAATCACAACCATGACGACGTGGATAACGAGGAGGTGCAACGGCACCACTGCACACCACGGCGACAAGGACGAGGACGACGCAACGCAACCGCGCGTCCACCGCGATGAGGACGAAAACGAGGAGGACGAACGGCAGCGCCGCACCAACAAGAACGAGGCGGACGAGGGTGGTGCAGCCACGTGCCCGCGATGAGGACTGCGAGGACGAGGATGGAGATGGATTAGTATAAATTGTTTGTATAGTGTACATGAATATATGATTTCTGTCGACATCTGTGGATACCTGTGTGATCTGTGCAGCCG
>JBBPTV010000361.1:0-25332 GCA_038094275.1 Tubosaeta brunneosetosa | reverse complement strand
TTGTCAATATGGAGCACAGAAGGAACAGGGACTGCGAAGCCCAACTCCCTGAGAAGCTGTTGAAGCCAGACAATCTCCTTGCCAGCTTCGCATGCAGCCACATACTCAGCCTCAGTGGTAGAGAGAGTGACAATTGATTGGTGCTTTGACATCTAGGACACAGCACCAGTACCAATCTTCACCAGATATGCACCTATTGAGTGGCTGGACTCTTTGCCATTATGGTTCACATCAGAGTATGTTGTGAAAGGTTCTGTGGTCGAAGGATCAGGAGAATAGGTGATACCATAGTCCATAGTGCCCTTGATGTAGTGGAAAAGATGCTTGACTGCATTCCAGTGGGTGACACCAGGATCTGTGAGAAAGGATGCAAGTCGACCAACTGTATATGCAATATCTGGGTGAGTCATGCAAGAGAGATACTGGAGAGAACCAACTGTGCCACCATAGTCAATAGATCGCATGAAATTGTGCTCCTCAGGAGTCCTTTGAGCACTATAAGGCTCGTCTCGTCACCCAGGGATTCAATCAGCATCCTGGATTCAAATATCTCGAGGTCTTCGCCCCCACTGTTCGCCTTCCCACTCTGCACATCATTCTTGCCATGGCTGCGATCCATGATCTTCATCTGTGGTCTGTCGACATCTCCTATGCATATCTTAATGGCAAAATCGACTGTGATGTCTACATGGAGCAGCTAGCTGGATTTGCTGAGGGAGAACCCAAGGACATTGTCTGCAAGCTGAAGAAAGCAGTCTATGGCACCAAACAGGGTGGAAATTGCTGGAATTGCAAAATGTGCACTGTGTTGGAGTCCCTTGGCTATAAGCAGATCTATTCTGATGCTGCAGTCTATGTCTATGCGAAAGGTGATGTTCGCATCATCCTACCTGTCTTTGTGGACGACATGACCTTTGCATCCAAGTCTCTTGATGTGATCAAGGATGTGCTTGTTCAGTTGGGCAAACACTTCAAAATCCGTGATCTTGGTCCTACCAGGGAGATCCTTGGTATCAAGATCGACAGGGATCGCTCCAAACACTCCTTGACCCTCTCTCAGCATCAGTACTATGTCAACATGCTTAGTCGCTTTAATATGGCCGATTGCAAGCCTGTCACTACCCCCATAGATCCTGGTGCCACTCTTTCAAAGGAGCAAGCCCCACAGAGCCATCAGCATGGAACTTCTTAGTGAATACCCACTTAGATCCAATCACAGGATGATCCTTTGGTCTAGGAACAAGATCCCATGTGCCATTGGCCTTCTGGGCAGTGATCTCATCAAGAGCAGCCTGTCTCCAGTTGTCCGCATCAGGGAGCTTCATGGCCTCAGGATAAGAGCGAGAAAATGGAGTGCCATCACTGAGGGTCAGAGTGAAATCAGCATCCTCATCTTCATCATCAGGATCATTGATCAACTAAGCAGGACTGAGCTTCCACCAGGCTCTGGAAGGATTTCTTTGCCTAGCAGGGAGACGAGCACCTATGCCAATGGGTGTGACTGGTGCTTGAGGAGGTGGAGAAGGAGGTGGAGTGTGCTTAGGATCCATTGCAGGCGCAGGATGTGGAGGATTATGATCAGGGAGAGGGTCCTCAGATGCAGGCTCATCAGGCAATAATTTGACCTCCCCCCCAGGAGCTGGCAACTGAGGAGGCACAGGATCATCCGAGTCCACAGAGAGCAAGGGTGGATGATAGGGCGCAGGCATGGAAGGCAAGACCGGAGGGATGCCAGGAGGCTTGGGACCAGAAAGGAAGTGGCACTCATCGAAATCAGCGCTCTCAGAAATGGTGGTGCGCCTGGTGAGCGGATTGTAGAACTTCCAGCCCTTGTAACCATCAGGATACCCAATGAATATGCATTTCTCATAATGAGGAGCAAGGGGATGGCACTTATCCTTCTGTATATGCACATAGGCAGTGCATCCCCAAACCCGGAGATGGGAGACATCTGGTTTGCACCCATGCCATAGCTCATAGGGCGTTGCCTGATTGACAGCAGAAGTAGGACACCTGTTCCAAACATGGACAACAGAAGCAAGGGCCTCATCCCAAAACGACATTGCCAGGCCAGACTCGGCCAACATGGCAGAGATTCGCTCAGCCAGGACACGATTAGCTCGCTCAGCAACTCCATTCTGCTGAGGGTGATTGCGCACAGTATGCTGGCGCTGTATGCCACACTGGGTGGTGAACTCAAGCATTGCATTGCTCATATACTCCCCTCCCTTGTCGTCCCTTAGGATCTTAAGTTTGTGCTCTGTCTGGGTCTCTGCATACGCCTTAAACTACTTAAATGTGCTGAAAACATTGGATTTGGCTCAAATGGGCAGAACAAAGCAATATCTTGAGTAATCATCGATGAATGTGACCCAATAGCGATAGCTAGAGAATGTCCTATAGGGTACTTCATGCACATCGCTATGCACAAGCTCAAGAGGATGAGAAGCACACCACTCAGAAGCAGGAAAGGGGTTTGCATGCATCTTGCCAGCAAGGCATGGCTCACAGATCAGATCAGGTGATCCCTTGACATTCAGGGACCGACAGGGTCCCCCTATTCTACTTAACTACTGACAAGCGCACACATGTAGTGCGTGCTTATGTAATGGTTACCATAGTTAGCCATTTGACACTTGATGTCAAATGGCTGTAGTATAAAGGGCGCGTAGATCTCGCCCTTGTAGAACAATCTTTTACCCTGTATCCTGTACCTGCTCACCATGTAATAAACACGGTTCGCACTAGTTGTGTGACAAGAGCACCACAGGATCTAACCAAGGAGATTACAACCCCTTACAACTTTTTTAGTGCCTTATACAGCGATGAGCTGTACAATCACCTGCAGTATTGCAAAGACAGCAGCTGAAAAGCCACCCACTGGCGGAGGCGAGCCTCCCCCTGACGACAATCATCGTCAACCCGATGGACCACTGCCAACGCCCCAGATTAACCTCTGGAAGGTTAAAAAGAAGGCGAAGGCGAACAGGGACAATCCCGATGATAATTCTGGGGGTGTCCCTTCAGGTACTGAGACGGCAATGCCTGGAGAATTCCAGGCATCGCAAACCATTAGCAGCATGGCTGCTAATAATGAGCATTTAAGCCCATTGACCTCGAACAATTTGCAGGTTCTGTCTACAGAACCTGCATCAATCATTCGAACAGAAAGTCCACTCACACAAGTATATACCGAGGGAGTGTATCCCACTCTCCGTGCACAGTCTGAGGAGGATCTCCCCCTCAATCCGTGCATTGCTATGGCCGCGGTGAATGATTTTCTTGACAGGATACGTCAACAGTGGCTAATTTATGGCCATGATCCCAAGGGATTTGACAACCACAGTGTCAATCCCAGCGAGCATCATGCCACGATGATTGAACGCATTAGGTGAGCACTCAGTCTGGAAAACATTGAAGAATATTCCAGCAGGGCTACTAGCCCTGACGAATCGATTGTCATTAAGATAGAGGGCGAACATGTCCGCAATGCCCTCTATGGGGAACCCCAAATGGAAGGTTCCCCACCTCAGAGTGTAAGCGCTCCAATGAGCTCAAATGCACCCCGAAGGGGGCTCGCCCCCAATATGCCAAACCGTCTGTGCTACCTATCCAGACGAAATTCGGATATCATCCGACATATGTGGGGATAGCAGCACGAAGAAGTGATGCTGCACATGGTAGTGCAAGATCACGTCACTGCCAGAAGTAAACGTAAGGGGAGGGATTTGCCTCCCCCTAGCGACAATGACACCGATGATGATTGTCGCTCCCTGTTTGACAGAAGCAGAAAGTCAAACAATAAGGGCAACGCCCCTTGTGATGATCAATCAGGAAAGATTCCTGGAAGAGGACCTCCTGGGAAAGGACCTCCCAGAAGAGGACCCCCTGGAAGGGGACCTCCCAGAGGAGGACCTCCAGATAATCCGGATGACAATAGCAATCAATCGGACAGTGGATCCAATGATGGCGATGATGGCCGATGGGGCTCTCAAGTGCACCAAACTACCTCAGGGGTTTTACCCCTGGTAATGATCGCTACATGGACCATATGCTCCAGAGATACGTGCAGCATATCTGGGAGCAAGTGGGACATGATTTGGGTCCAGTAGGACCCAAGGTAAAGGTGATGAATCTGCCTAAACCCAGCAAATATGGAGGTCAAGATGACCTTGAGAAATTTGATGAGTGGCTGAACCAACTACTCAAATATTTCAGGACTTTTAAAGTCACTGGAATAGATCGTGACAGAGATTGAGTCCTGTATACAGGGCTCTACTTGGAAGGCATGGCCTCCCAATGGTTCGATCAAGAGATCAATTCTCCTGATTGAAGGATCAGAAACTGGACGTTCGAAAACGTCATTTGCGGTCTGTTTCAACGATTCATTCATGAATCGTCTGCACAGACCATGGCCAATCAATTTGATCATACAAGGTACGACCATGAGAAGAGGGCTTTAGCCTTCTATAACGACTTACGTCGTAAGGCAACTCGGATGGTTCAACCACCCGATGATTATACTTTCAGGAGGAAGCTCCTGAGGGGACTCCCCAATTCACTGATTCATAGTATATATGAATTAAGAGGAGTCTCGGCCGAGCATTCCACGATCGAAGAGATTATGGAAGAAGTTCGGCGGATGGAAACCGCTCAGAAGGCAATTGAGATGCATATGAAAGTGAACCACTCAGGCTTGGGGAATAAATATTCCCAAAAGCGGGGTGGTTCACACCCATATGACAGGATGAAGGAAAAATTGTCCGTTGGAACAAATAGTTCCAAGTATTTCAAGAAAGGCAACACAATCTATCATAAAAAAATACGATTCGCATTGCCTGATAAAGGCAGATCTGATGACCGTAGTCACCAGGATAAGAATAACAGGAAAACCCCTATAGACCCTAAGAAGCCTACAGGAAAATTCCTGGCAGGTATAACCTGCTATCAATGTGGCAAGGAAGGCCACATGGCTGACAAATGTTCCTTGCCGTGGTTGGACACAAAGAAGAGAGGTCCAATCAGACCTCATCTGTTTGCTGCAGACATACAGGAAGGCGAAAGTCCTCCTGAGGAATACGTAACTGTGGATGATGAACCCGCAAGCAAAGGCAATGCAGATGAGAATCCACAGGAGAAAGCAGATGACAAGGGACTCGAGGACGTCCCTGATGAAGATGAGGACATCTTCAACAGCTACAAAGAAATCTCTAAATCCGGAGATTACGACAAGCCGGTCGCATATCTAGGAACTATGCGACATGGAGAGGATGATCTCTCCAATGAGGAATTTGAGGAGCACTGAGTATGGTGCTCCAGTATGAACCTTGAAGTTGGGGATACGAATTTTGATATCCCTTCAGACACCCCTACACCCCAGGAGTCCGATGACAAGGACTGGGGGTGGTCATATCTTTATGAGGCGATTCACAACAGGGGTTGCCCGGCCTGCCTCGGATGTTTATACCACATCACAGAGGGACTCTCTGAGCAGAATCCCTCGCTCGAGGGAGTGTTGGACGAACCCAGGAAGTTTCCTCAACAGCAGTACTACCGTGGATTCAATCAAGGAAATCGAATTTCCTTTCGTGCAGACAATGAGTCTGAACGTATAGAGACAGCGCTATGGCAACTGTCTCTCCATGCATTGGAAACAGAGAAGTTGCGTCACAACACTCTCCTGCAAATAATGAAGTCGCAGATGCTACTCCATGATGCCAGGTTTGACAACCCCGACGTCCAGGATGAGTTGGAGGGCGCAACTCACAACCTAAGGCAATTTAAGGAGATCAACCATTTGGTTGATGTCTCCTTTGATGAAGTACAGATCCTTACACCCTGGGGGGCGGTCTGGATTGACAAGGATGGCCAGATTGAATATCGATCATCCCCAGGTGAAGTAAGGAGCACCTCCCTGCATATCATCACAGAACCCGAGATGGGTACTGCAGACAATGATCCCAAAGATGGCGACGGACCATCTTCGGATAGTGAAGAACATTCACTAGTTCGAGTACGAACATATTACAGGGGAATGCATCCCCTGGTAAGGTACCGGAATGCACCAGAGACTGTGCGGCAGTTTATATACTATGCACTCCAGTCACTGGCACAACATGTGCATATCATTACCAGTGCCCAGTGTGATCTGCTCGAACATGCAGCCCGACTGTTCGATCTCGTTAGAGACTGGGTGTCATATGCCGTCCAACTCCTGTCAACTCCGGTCTAACTCCAGACCATCTCCGGTGCGATCTCCTCAGATACGCATCACCTGACTTCCGGACCATGTGACCTTACCTCATTTAGTATAGATTAGCTTATGTAACGAAACTGCGCACCACTCCGGTCATCAGTATACCTGGTGCACAGCTCCGGCTCTTGTTTATCTCTTCCTCCGTATTACTCAGTATTTTAGTCATCGAACGTTCCGTATTATCAATCCGTAGTAAATCCTATGTATCTCCGTAGTATAAATATTCTGTAGTGTACAGTGTTGTACTTTAGTCAGAATATCACCTAGAACACCTCCGAACTCCTGATCTCCCTATCTCCTGATCTCCCTATCTCCTGATCTCCCTATCTCCTGATCTCCCTATCTCCTGATCTCCTGATCTCCTAACTCCTGAACTCCGCTCCTAAGGGTCCTGAACCTACACAAGGGCGCGACACATAAGTCCTGCGCCAAGACCCACCCCTCCGCACCTCCGCATCTCCGCATCTCCGACCCCCTGACCCCTAATCAGGAGCAAGGAGGACCGGTTCTGACAAGATGACAGTTCAAGGTACCGAAGGAAGTGTTGATAACCTCAAGAGAGAGTTGTGGTTGACGATGGGACCGGTTCTGACAAGATGACAGTTCAAGGTACCGAAGGAAGTGTTGATAACCTCAAGAGAGAGTTGTGGTTGACGATGAGAAGAGGAGGAACTGAAGAGAACAATAAGAGCAGTGTATAAGAACGAGAAAGAAGAAGAACGAGAGGAAAAAGATTGTAACAATGATCATATTCAGCACTTAGATAATAAATGAGTGGATGTGATATATCTGAATATATGAATCTATCATGACAGTGTCGTGATTACTACCCCTCATGGTAACATGTTGATTGAGATGATAGCCTAGGAGTACAACACCTGCAAATGGTGGCAATGGACCCTTTGGTCTCACATGCATTTAGCTATGCAATGCATACAAAAAATGATGCCATGGATCAGGTGAAGTCTTGGTCAAGCATACCACCTACAATGCACTCATGTACAACAATTGAAACCATAATCAATGGATGCCAGGCATATACTATGCTCAACACTGGGAGCACCAGTAACTTTGTTAATTCGGCATTTGCTTGCATTGCAAACTTGAGGATAGTCACCCTTACACAGCAGCTTACACTGCAACTTGGATGTATTGGAAGTCGATCCAAGATCTCACATGGTGCAACTTCCCCATTGAGAGTGGGAGGTTACACAACTTCAACGTATTTCGATATAGTGAATATTGATCACTATGACTGCATTCTGGGTGTACCATTTTTGTGCATGAGCCATGCATTGCTGGACTTTTCCAGTGAACATCTTATTTTTGGTGACCATATGGTCAATTTCCTGTGGGAAAATGTGCTCCTTGCATAGAAGCATGATTGCTTGTGAGGGGCCTCCTCTTCAGTGACTTGACTAGCAAGGCCTGTGGGTTTAGAAACAACCTGTGCTGGCCTTGTAAAGGAGAGGGGGATGGATGAGAGTACATAGAACACAAAAACATGCCCAAAAAATGAAGCAGCACAAATGGCTGCAATACGAAAACTTACTGATGAGAATATACCTCAATTGTGGAACAAATGGTTCTGGAAATATGCACATATGCTTGGGTGAATGATCCCCAAATTACTCCCTTTGAGGGAGGTAAATCACCAAATCCTGCTAATAGATAATATAAAACAATATTCATACCATCTTCCAGTTGCCCAGATTCTCTGAAGCAACAATTATCAGATAAAATCTGAATGTACATTGAAGCCAAATGGTGGGTAATGAAAAGTGTCCCACAGGCAGCACTGATGCTGTGTATCCCAAAAAAAACTAGGAAGTTGTGGACAGTCATTGACTGCTACAAGAGGAATGACAATACTGTCAAGGACATTAACCCCTTTCTGGATCAGGATCAGATCCAGATGAATGTAGCACAAGCAAAGTATCACTTGAATATTGACCTGTCAAACGCATATGAACAGATCAGAATAGAACCAGATGATGTCTGGATTTATAAGTCAAGTAATGCAGCAAGGCAACTGCAATGCACCAGCTATGTTTCAACATCTGATGACAGTGATCTTTAGAGATCATATTGAATGATTTATATATGTCTATCTTGACAATATATTCATCTATAGTGATACTTTGGAGGATCATGAAAAGCACCTCCAGATAACTTTCAACCTTTTAAAGAGGTCGGAACTCTATCTTGAGAAAGAAAAGTGCAATTTATATGCACATAAGCTTGATTGCTTAGGACATATCATAGATGAGAAGGGTGTACATGCAAACCAGGACAAGATGTCCCATATCAGGAATTAGAGAATGCCCAAATCCCTGAACAAGATGCAACAGTTTGTTGGCCTCATAGGATATTTGGCACAGTTCATGTCAGACATGTGGGGTATAGTATGCCACTGACTGGTATCCAAAGGAATGGTCACCCATTCTATTGGAGAGAAGTCCATGAACAGTGTTTTCAGATGATTAAGGATCTGACTTATAGGTATCCAATCCTACAGCTGATAGACCCAAGTAAAAAGGAGCCAATATGGCTCATATGCAATGCCTCACTATACTGGGTAGGGGCCATATACGGCCAAGGTGAAGATTGGAAGACCTGCAGACCAGTAGGATTTATGTCCAAGAAACTGAGTGATGATCAACAAAACTATTGAATGTTTGAATGGGAAATGCTTGCAATAATCAAAGCATTGATGAAGCAGGAGGATAAACTCCTCAGATTCAACTTCATGATCATAACAGATCATGAGGCCTTAGGGTCCCTCAATACTCAACAGAAATTGTCAAGTCGACAAATCAGTTGGATAGATTATCTATTGTGATTTAACACAAAAATCACTTATGCAAAAGGATTGGAAAATCGAGTAGCTAATTGCTTATCTCAATATTACAAGAATGATGGAGGAGATAATGCCTTCAAGGAAATTGACTAGGCAAATGCCGATACACAACTTGACCCAGAAGGAGATGATTTGCCATATGATTGATGGCAAGAGGTACAATTAGCTGTGATCAAGGAACAAGGTCCTTGGAAGAGCCAACAGCTCCAAGAAAAATGGGAGAACCATATTCTTGAGGTGCAGGAAATGGCCTCAGCCACAGAATGGATAACTGCAAACACTACTTCCACAATTATGGAAGAGGGTCCTACAATCTTCAAATCTGCAGAAGTGGCCAGAACTCCACTAGGACTTGAGGAGGAGCCAGGATTTCTTAATGCAATCAAGAAGGGGTATAAGGAGGAGACCTCATTCTCCAAGATTTTGATGAATTCTAGTCATCACACATCATTCTTAATATGAGAAGGATTTATGTATATGAAGAATTGTGAAGATGAAGAGGTCCTGTGTCTCCCACACATAAATTATAAAGGCAACACTATAATCACCAGGGTAATTGACCAAGCACATAAAACACTAGGTCATTTCAGATCTCAGTGCACTTCTGATTATATTTGGTGATGGTATTGGTGGCTGAAATTGGGTAAGGAAGTTGAGAAGTACTGTCAGATGTGTCCAACATGTCAAGTCTCAAAGACCAATAACCTATGGCTGACAGGACTGTTACACAGTCTTCTGATACCAAAGAAACCATGGGGATTGATATCCATGGATTTCATGGGACCATTCCCACTAAGTGACAGGCACAACTACCTATGGGTAGTATTGTGCAGATTAACATCAATGATTCACCTAGTACCAGTGAAGACAACCATCAAGATGTCTGAACTCACCAATCAGTTCATTAAGGAGGTCATACAACTTCATGGAATACCTAAGACCATAGTCTCAGACTGGGATGCTAAGTTTAGGTCCACTTTTTGGCAAGAAATGCACTGGATGCTTGGAGTCAAGCTGCTGATGTCAACAGCATTTCATCCACAGACTGATGGTGTATCAGAGTAGGTGATAAGAAGTGTAGTACAGATACTATGAGCATCTGTACAACCCAATCAACAGGATTGGGTCAAAAAGATACCCATGATTGAGTTTGCAATCAATTCAAGCATTAGTAGCTAGACTGGATTTGCTCTGTTCAAGCTAAATTATGGATATATACCTATATTGACACAATGGATAAAGGAGGAAGAGCCCTCTATTGCACGAGGAGTGAAAGCATTTGTACAAAGAGCTGTACAGAACCTGGGGATGGCTCATGATGTCATCATAGAGAGTAGGGTGATGCAAACACATCATGCCAACAAAAGATGAAGGGATGAACCTTCAATTTGGGGACAAAGTGTATTTGTCAACCCAAAACTTAACAATACCAAAAGGACATGCACAGAAGCTTGTGCCAAAGTTCATTGGACCATTAAAGGTCCTAGTGGTGAATAGTATCAAAGATACATGTACTCTGAACCTTCCAGAATAAATGAAAGTAAGACACATTCACCTGATGTTTCACATCGGGTTACTGTGACAGTATCAGTCAAACAATAATAAGTTGTTTCCAAAGTGTGACACACATGCATTTTATGATGTTGGACAGACTAATGATGGGGAGTGGTTGGTTGACAAATCATCGCCCATCAATCAATGGGCAATGATGTCAAATTCTTGGTTAAGTGGAACCTTGGAGATTCCACTTGGGAACCAAGTTTGAACTGCAAAAAGCTTAAGGCCCTAGACAGATACCTCAAGCTCCAAGGAGTACAGATGATATGCCAATTGCTCCACAGGACAGAGCATACACAAAAGCATACAAGAGCTGCAAAGCGGCCATAGTTGTTATTAAAGAATGACAAACTTCCAAATCAAGTAACCCAGGTCATCTGATCAATGGACATGGCACCATGATTAATAAAGCACTGCCATGCCATGTGGACAATAAGGTTTCTGTGATGATCATTTCCTTATTCATGTGTCTTTCCTTATTTGAAATTGTGGTACATTATACTTAGTCTTCCATACTCTTTCTTTTTCATCTCTCTCCTTCACTTCAGCTGCACATCATCATATGTCACTGCATGTCCACACAAAACAAATGTACCCATTCACTGTTGCACTCATGACAATCTCCTTCTGTGGATGTACCTCATCAAGGTCATTCTTCTTTGTATGAATGCAAATCTTGTGGCATGGTGGACCAGCAGAGTGTGCAAACCATTAGCAGTGGCATGAAACAACGCCACAAATGCTCACATTCCTCTGCATGTGACCATTGACATGACAAATAATGTCAAGACCCTTAGTGGGACATACACCCCCACTTCCCTGTTGTTCATCACAAGGATGGTTGTACTACCTGTGACAAGTACATCATGCACTTTGCTGGAGCAATGGTGGTGCCACCTGAATCTCTGAGCACTGCACTCATCAAACTCACCAATGAGACTGCTTGTCACTGCAAATGCAATGAGTATAATTACTTGCAGCTTCAAATCGATTGTCTATATGATGAGAATTGCGAGCTCAGAGACCAGCTTGACAATCTCTACTGTCAGCTTGATGACCGCGACATGCAGCCATGACATCATCCATCTCAAAATGAGCTCTCTATGTCCCAATGCATGGCTCAAGACCATATCATGCCTGTTTCCTTGCATGATGAGGCACTTCTCACCAAACATGCATGCCTTATGTTGCTTAGAGCTCCCATGGAGTGCGACCAGCCAATTGCTGGACCATCTTCTAGGAGACTCCCTCTCTCATTATGGCTGGGGACTCCAGCTTCTTCTTTTCTTTCAGGGGGGAGGGTGCAGGAGGATCCTGCTATTTTATTTGCATCCACACTGTCAATTCCAGTCCCACCATAGGCTGAGCCTGCATTTCATCACAAAGGCAAAGGGTGGGATGACTGGAAAGTCATCCTACCCTACAATGACATACAAGTGGATATCCCTGCCAAGTCCACACTTATGATCACTCCAGGAACATTGTTCCTGGAACTCTCCAATCCCAAGTCCACCTAGGATGTTCTCCTCTTGGGCGACACAACTGGAAAGGGTGTATGAACCTTCATACAAGTAGAGAGAAATCTCTCTGCATACCAAGGTGATGCACTTCTTCGAGTGCATTAACAAATTACAATGAGGTGTAGCCCTCCAACTCCTGCAAGACGTAGTGCAGCCAGACCAATTAAGATGACCTTTGGTGTCCTGGGTCCAGTAATGATCTATAAGATCAACAATAAAGAGGCAATCCATATGCTGTTTGATGCCATACTAAACAAACCAGAGAGTAATGCTCCCTCAACTCAAAAGGCTCAGGACCTTGTCATGTACCTTAACCTTTGGAAGAGGCACAAGGGTCTGATTTCAAACAATTTGATTAGGCTTACCCTGAAGGAGTGGAAACCTTTGGCCTGGTTGGTAAAGGGCACGAGAAGCAAGCATGATGTAGTGAGGACTCTCACTGCAGAAGTGAAGGCAGCAGGACATCCTCCTGTAATTCCACCACCTCTGATCACCATCATTACTGTGCTGCAGGAGCACATTACTGAGCAACCACCACAGCTTGCCCAGGTGACTACTGTTATCGTCTTGGAGCCACTCACTCCTTCTACCCACTCATCCATGTTGTCGAACACTCACACCACATCATCCATTGAGGTCAGACCCTCCTTATCACTTTCCAGACCAAGGAAGATGTTCTTCTCAAAGAGGAACCCACCTCTTCCAAAGAATGCCTGGTCTATTCATGCATCCATTGAGGTCTGGACCTCATTCATTGAACAATACCAATCTCAGTTCAATGGTGAGGAGGTGAGATGACAGATGGCCAGGGTACTTCCTGGAGTGGCTGGAGCTTGTGCCACTTGGGACAATGAGAACTCCAACCTCAACCCACCAAGACCTCACCAGGTATGAGGCTTTCTCCTTATGGAGTGACTGGCTTCTGTACCCCAAGGGCATATGGATGGTGCTGTCTGGCTATAAAGCCTGATCTGTCTCTTCATCATACCTGAGAGGTACTGATTCCTACTTGAGTGGGCTGGAGCACAACCCATGATCAGAAGTCACCAGTGGGCCAGTGAGTTCAACAACACTGTAATGATGGCCAAGGTTGCAGCATACTTAGCTGCCAATGGGGTTTCTGCCCACAATGCAGATGATTGCATCATGTGGGCATGAACTACTGCACACAAGATGACTGGCTGTATCGACAACAGCAATCTGAGCCTGGACACCAAGAGGTTCTATGGTCCAGTGAGGGATGACCTCAATGAATTCATCAAAGACAAGTGGCTCAACCATACCAGGGAATGGTACACCAAGGAAGCCAAGAGCCTAGGTGTCTCAGTGGAGGATGTCCCTCTAATCCTGCCTTGTCAAGGTCAGTTCACAGGTGAGAACCTGGTTGTATGGTTTGGTGAGAGTCTTGCACAGTACAAGATTTCATATGAGTCTGGATTAGCCACAGCAGAGAGCACATTGCCCACACAACAATAACCCCATGCAGAGGACAAGGCTGACAAAGCAGCACCTATGTGATGTGTTCATCAAAGGAGGTAAAACCTCATATGTTATTGTGCAATCAGGTGTGCAAGGTCACTGTTGAAGGATGCATCCTTCAAATTTCAGTTATATACTAGGATTCAGCACAGCAGGTTAACTGCATTTCTACTTTTCTTTTATTCCAATCGTATAATGTAGTCATAGTACATTAATTAATTTATGATTTCATTCATTTCAAGCCTGTTAGTGGCTCTACTGGGGGAGGGTGTAAAGGGGCTGCACCATATATGGTGCAAGTCTAGGCACTTTTGTATATTTGTCACAAAAGAGCTCATGATTGCAATAAGTGCATATGATCTAATCACATGTGCTCCATCACAACATATAAAAATTAGTTGGTAGCTATGGTAGAGATAGACTTACTTCTACCTCTACACATCATCAGTGAATACCATATGGTATAGTTCACTTGCATGATTTTGAGGAGAATAAAGGTCTACTATAACCTTACATCCAATAACCCCACAATCCCACAAAGGATATCAATACTGGCTCCTTATTGTCAACAATTACAGCCATTTCCCATGAATCTATTTTCTAAAACACAAGAGTGATGTCCAGGACACCTACCTCCACTGGAAATCTAATGTCCAAAACTTCCTTCACATAAAGATCACTATGGAATGCTTTTCGGACCTACACATCCAGTTTATTCAGAGTGACAGGGGGAGCAAGTACACTAACAAAGACTTCAAAGATGTACTCCAGAGCAAAGGCACTCTCTTAGAAACCTCCACACCATATACTCCAGAACAAAATGGACTGGCTGAACATATGAACCAAACACTGTCACCCTTTGCCAACTCCATGCTTAAGGACTCCAAACTCCCAAAGTCCTTTTGGACAGACACCATATCCACCACCATGCACATCTTTGCCTGAAGTCCAACCTCCGCCCTCAATGGAGATACTCCATATCATGCAATATTCAAAAGGCCAGTCAACTCCACCCTGTTCCAACCCTTTGAATGCATCAGATATGCCTTAATTCCAAAGGAACAACGACAAGGAAAATTCCACGCTTATGGAAGAAAGTGTATCATGCTTGGCTACACACACAGACAGCAAGCATACAAACTCCTGGATTTGGAATGCCAGACCATCATCTCCAGCCGACATGTCACCTTCGACAAGATCAAAACCATTTCCAACTTTGAAGCAACCCCTTGGACTTGTGCATCCAAGGATCAGTAGGAAGGACTCACCACACACCTGGCATAGACATCTGAGATAACTCTAGACAAGGAGAATGATGATCAAACCATCATACCCCTTCTATTACGGTCTCATATTTTCACCTTTATGCTTTCATCTTTTTCTTTATCTTATCATACAAGATCTTATCAAGGGTCACAGCCATGCTATGCAGTAAGTGCTGACTTGATATGTGTTACAGCCAGGCTGTGCCTTAAGTGCTGACACATATTTGATCTGATCTATGACTCACATTTCATTGGCTTGCCTGGGATATTTCCCCAGTCAAGTTCACTTGGAGTTTTCCTTCATACTCCTTGTGATTCCATCTTTCTTGGCAAAGGTTGCCACACTTTGACATTAACGGTTTCACTGGTTTGAAGTTATTTCACCTTTCAGTTTCAGTAGGAGACACTCATGACCCAGATGAAGTTCTTGATCTAGTGGACAAGCTCAGCCAACTCCACCTCCAACCTCCAACTTCATCACAAACTCCTGCACATCCTCCCATGCAGATAGTCAGAGGAGTCCATAGGGGCAGTCGTGCACGAAAACCTGCAAATAAAAACCAAGACTACCAACACACCTTGGACAAGAAAGCACAATAGAGGAAAAGTGGACATGAGAACTCCATTGAGGAGGCTGAGATCGAAGATACTCTAGAACCTACAGAGTCCAAGGAGGAGACCTCCGACGAAACTCCTAACATGCCAGAAGCCTTTTGCAGCCTTGACCAAATCTTCACTGAAATCACTCATGGACCCACTGAAGAAAACCTACCAAGGACCATAAGAAAGGCCTACCAACTCCCAGATGCAGACAAATGGAGGTCCATGGTGGAGGAAGAACTCCTGAGCCTAAATGCAAACCACATCTACAAGACAGTCATGCTCCCCACAAGTGTAACTCTGATCACCTCCAAACCTGTCTTCCAGATTAAATGCAATGAAAATGGAGAAGTGGATAGATACAAGGCCTGAATTGTTGTATGAGGATTCACTCCAAAAGAAGGCATAGATTATAAAGAGGTATTCACTCTGGTTTCAAACCTCAACTTCATACAAACCATTGTGGCCCTGGCTGCCAAATATAATCTGGAGTTGGACCAAATGGAAGTTTCTACCGCATACTTAAATGGAGAATTGGAAGAGGAATTGTACCTCATACCTCTGGAAGGAGTTCATATCCAGCCCGGACACTGTTGGCAACTCCAGAGATCACTATATGGACTTAAGCAAGCAGGCCAGACATGTAACAAAACTCTGGACAAGAAATTAGGAGAACTCGGATTTGCCAGATTAAATACAGAAACTCTTGAAAGGCAGAGGGGCAATGCCCATGCCAGAGGCAGAGTGCAGAGTATAGACACTCCATAGACAGTACTTACTTAGAACATTGTGGTTTGAGTACAAGTCTTATTAGAACTCAGATGCTGAGTTCAAACCTATATACTACATTGTATAATCATATTATATAATTGAATCATCACATGACTGTGAGAGCTATGCTCAATGATAATATTGTGATTTATTCAACAGAAACATGTCTCTATGTCATTTGCAAAGGAAACCAAGTCTGCTTCCTTGTCGTATATGTTAATGATCTACTTCTCACTGCTAGCACACAATCTTACATGAATGCCATGAAATCCTCCCTATCATCCACCTTCAAAATGCACAACCTTGGAGAAGCAAAATTTATCCTTGAAGTTGAAGTTCAGCACAATCGACAACTCTGCACCATCTCACTATCACAAACTCAGTATGTGCAGACTGTTCTCCAGTGCACTGGTATGGCCAAATCTGCTCCATGCCAATCTCCTATGCTTCATGGTTTGTCATTGTTAGTAAATGACCTAGAGGACAACTCTACAGTACCAGAGATGGTTATCAATGGAACTAAGGTATCCTACTTATCAGTCATAGTGTCCCTTATATACTTCATAATGGGAACATGATTGGACCTCAAATACTCTGTTGGAATCCTTAGCTGCTTTAGTTCTACCCCCAAAAAAATGCCACTAGAACACTGCAAAACGTGTCCTTCACTACCTCCAAGGCACTGTGTTAAAGTACCTAAATAGGGGCAGCAATTGCCCAACTAAGGTAGGGTAAATACAAAGTGTTAAGTAGTCAAGAGAGGTCTCACCTCAGACTGTGCTGCAAGTACAGAGCACAAGTGAGGTGAGAGGAAGGAGTCAAAGAGAATTAAATAGTGTTGAAGACAAGCGCGCACTTAGCTCTAGATAACTCCAGAGTGGAATAGGCAAAAATAGGCGTGCCAGATCAGGAAACACAAAAGGCGCAGTAGCACATGTTCAGAGGAACTAGGAGTGCCACCAAGTGAACAACATGAGGTATGGCTATGCTATGATAGGTATAAGTAAGTCTAAAAGCAGTAGAGTGAGAAATAGGGGAGAAACAGCCGGTGTTGGCATGTGTACAACTCCAAAATTGTCTGGAGGTTATACTTTGACACTGACATGGAACTACAGGTCAATGGAAATGAAGTATCAATGGACATGGACTTCCATGGTTTTTCAGACACCAGGTGGTTGTAAGACCCTGACAATTCCAGGTCTGTCTCCAGATATGTCTTTATAAGCAACCAAGGTGCCATCTCCTGGTCAGGCAAATTACAAACCATGGTTGCTTTGTCCTCTACCAAGTCAGAGTACATTAGACTTAGTAATGCAGGTCAGCATTTCACATGGCTCCATACTTTCTTCAAGGAGATCAGACATCCACAAACCAGACCTACCATCCTTTACTACAACAACCAAGCCACTACCATTCTATGCAGAGACCTGCAGTTCCATGCCCAGACAAAATACATACAACAGAAGTACCATTTCATTCAGGATAACTTGGTCAGAAAGGGGGAGGCCATGGTTCAGTATGTCCCTACTAGAGATATAGTAGCTGACATTCTTACAAAACCCCTACCTCATGAACAACATTGGAAATTCACAAGGACTATGAGCCTACAGCTTCACTTAAGTGGGAGTGTCAAAGTATAAACTCTGGACATCTCTGGAGTTCATACAAAAACCAACTCTGGTCACTTTTTGCTCATTTTTCATCCTACCTCTTTTAGACTTACTTATACCTATTACAGTATAGTCATACCTTGTGTCAATTGCTTGGTGGTGCTCCTACTCCCTCTGAACATGTGCTGCTATGCTCTTTGTTATTTCCTGAAGCAGCACACCTAGTTTCACCTATTCTATTCCAGAGTTTTCTGGAGTTTAGCAAGTGTGTATCCTTGTCACTATTTAACCCTTCCAACTTCTTCATCTCACCTCAGTTGTGCTCAGTACTTGTGGCACATTCTAAGGTGAGACACTACTTGATTCTCAGTACATTGTATTTACTTTACCTTAGTTGGGCATTGCAGTGAATATTAGTTGTGCTTAGTACTTGTGGCACATTCTGAGTTGGACATTGCTGCCCCTATTTAGGTATTTTAACAGGTACAACAACTTCAGCACTCCCAATAACTTTGGCAGTCACAAAAGGTCACATTCAGTCACACTTTATAACAACATGCTGAAATCAAACTCAGCTCAGCATATGGGCGAACTTGTTATCACACTCGCTGGTGTATAAACAGAGTACATAGTAAGTATGGTACCAATGTGTCGTGAGTATCATGTAGCAAAGTCCATATTAACATTGTATGGGCCTGCATTAGTAGATGCTTAGTGATATATGTCAGTAACATTATTGGCTGCATGATTTGGGGAATGAGTGTATATATGTTTTGGGTGGTGAAAAATGATCATATGTGTCATATATACCATGTCTAATTGAGGGGTTAACATGAGCATGCTCATGAGGTTGCATGGATGGCACTGATATAGTGTGGAAGTTGGACATGCCAGGTTTGGTATTGCTGGCAAGAATATTCTGGGATGCATTTGGATGCCACATGCAACTTGCCTTTCCTACCAGCTGAAGTAGTGCTGAAAACCAAGGATTTTCAGTGAGTTCATATGCAAGGCCTTCTAATGCCTCCTCTATCCATGACTCATAAGTTGGGTCTGAGGCTGTATAATGCTTCCCTAACTGCCAGATGCTTCTACCAGTTGACCTGTGAAGATGAAGCAGACCCAGGCCATGCCCTGCTCTAGTAGATACTAAAGTGCTGAGTTGCTGGCAGGCCATTGGCAAGCTTGGCCTGACTTCAAACTCCATATCAGCATTGCTCCATGGGTGACACTTGAGTGATGCTCCAGCATGACAGCCAGCAATTTGCTATCTTACTCATTTCTGCTTCAATTTCACTCATTCAAGCTTCCAGACACAGAAATGTGAGGAACATTCATTTTGAAAGACTGCCAAAGTTGTTGTGCCCCATAGTATTAGAGACCATCAGCCCACTACACATACCACTCACTACAATCCCCACACCACCAACAGACCTCATCTAGCTCCACCTAGTACTGTAGCTTCCTAGATGGCACATTAGGTTAGCTAGTGATAGTCCAAATAAAGTTTGTTAGTGGAATGGAGAACAAAAAAGAACTGACATTGCAAGCAAACAACAGCACACAGATGGTCAAGAAATCAGCAAGAAAACAGAGATAACCAGAAAGGGAAACAAAGAGACAACAGATGAAAAAGGCAACAGACAAAGGACAAGTATGGTCACAAATGACCTTGAAACAAACACAGGTAAGAAGACAGTCAATCACAGAGCCCCAAGTGGCCAGAAAGCAAGCTTCTGAGCATTGGAGACATCATACAGGTAACATGCAGGTGGGGAAAAGTGGGTGGAATGATGCACCAGCTCCAGGATTCACTGTGTGATGTGATACAAGAGGAGTTAGGAATGTACTCAAAAGTTCCACAGTTGCTAAGCGAGATGGTGTTTAGTGTGACAAGTCATAAGGAGAGTCAGAACTTTTACCTGATGCCAGTAACACACTGGAAGTTATCATATTTTGGCAAAGTATAATCTCTGGTCAACTCCAGAGTTGTACAGGTGTCAACTCCGGCCATTTCTTCCTCATTTCTCATTATACCACTTTCGGACTTACTTATACCTATTATAGTATAGTCATACCTTGTGTCATTTGCTTGGTGGCGCTCCTGCTCCCTCCAAACATGCACTGCTGCACCTTTCATGTTTCCTGATTCAGCATGCCTAGTTTCACTTATTCTACTCCAGAGTTTTCTGGAGCTAAGCGCATGCATGTCTTTGACACTATTTACAGCTGTTTGCAAAACACTGTGGAAAATGAACTCGAAGAAAGTCATGCCTCAGAGAGAGCCGGCGAGGACTCCAAGCTCAGCTGTGTGTGTGGGAAATGTCACATGTCACTGTTTAGAACAGATGGGATGCACCTTGCCCTGCCCCTCACCACCACCACCACTACCACAGCACATGGATAAGCTGGATTGTAGCTTGAATCTCAGATGACTCAGCTGTGAGAATGGTATGTAACACAATTCAGGATTCTTGCTCACAAGGCAGAGCTGACAATTTATGCATTCTAGGTCTACTATGGTTTTCAACAACAAATCTATTCAGTACCTCATAGAATTGAGTCCTATTTTTGTATACCAGCAATGATGTCTGTTACACTACATGGATTGAACAAATATTACCTTTATTCTGGCGAAATTTAAGGTCAAAGGTTCTTACCCTTTTAGAGTACTCCACAGTATGAAAATTCTCTGCTATATAGTACATGATAGATAGCTATAGAATGTCATCACGTTCCATGAGCTGCTCCAATGACTGTGATAGATTCGTTGTCAAAAACCATAGTAGACCTAGAATGCATAAATTGTCAGCTCTGCCTTGTGAGCAAGAATCCCGAATTGTGTTGCATACCATTCTCATAGCTGAGTCATCTGAGATTCAAGCTACAATCCAGCTTATCTGTATGCTGTGGTAGTGGTGGTGGTGGTGGTGGTGGTGAGGGACAGGGTGAGGTGCGTCATGTCTGTTCTGAACAGTGACGTGTGACATTTCCCACATGCACAGCTGAGCTTGGGGTCCTTGCTGGCTCTCTCCAAGGCGTGACTTTCTTCGAGTTCATTTTCCACAGTGTTTTGCAAACAGCTGTAATCCTTTTGACTCCTTCCTCTCACCTCAGTTGTGCTCTGTACTTGCAGCACAGTCTGAGGTGAGACCTCTCTTAACTACTTGACACTTTGTATTTACCATACCTTAGTTGGGCAATTGCTGCCCCTATTTAGTACTTTAACATATTTTAAGCCAACCAAAATATGATTGAAAATATATTCAGATTATTAAAAATTAGCTTAGCTAATTTTAAGGTCACCAAAAATATGATATTTAGAGGATGTTCTAAAGACAATATGGAATTAATGATTGGGTTGAAGCTTCTATACACCTAAACAGGCAAACTTTTAACAATAGACATAATGTGTTAAGATAGTTAATCCTGCTGGTTGTTATAAAATAATATATTTTGTAGTGATTAATTACCCCTTATGGTAATTAATCTCTACAAAATATATTATTTTTTGACAGCTAATAGATAAGCTTATTTGACGTCATTGTCTTTATCAAGAAAGCTTTTATTATGTATTTCCTTTTCAGATGTTTAGAAGTTTTCACCTAATCTGTAGTTATGTATTGTATTCAGGACATCCTTTAAATATTATATTTTTCATGACCTTGAAATTAGTCAGGATAATTTTTAATAATCTAAATACATTTTCAACCATATTTTGGTTGACTTAAAATATGAAAACTCCCGGTGTGTAAGACAGTATTGTAAAGATAACAAGGCACCACAAACTCGGTTTGCACTCTCGCACTGTCGCACGCGCTTGCAAGCACCCTACCAGACGCCCCTGCATCCTCGGCGACCAGATCCGACCGCCAGCTCTCGGTCCCGATAAACGCCCACCCGGGCAAGACCGAAAGCATCAGGTTACTGCTGCATGCAGCGCGCAACAGGCTGGGGCGAGGCTTAGTCGAAGCAAGACCGCGAAACACGCACCTCACTGCCCTCGCATCAATTTAAGCACCAACACTTTCAACAGCTAGGTCGGAAGGAAAACGGCCTATCAAGGTTGGTAAGACTACAGCGGCTGTCTTCGCGAAGCTGATCTTGTCATTTTCACAGCTGCACCGAAAATCTCTAGACCCCCATCTGTCCATCTAAGTTACACCTGTTCACCCCTTCTGGTGCCCCATACTTACCAGCGTGCGAATTCTCCTCAATTCTTGCGAGCTGTCGCAGATAATGCACGGCACACTTCCCCTCGTGAGTTTTCTGACGCTAGTCAGGAAGAAATATGAATCTGAACCCTCAGGTCTGAAATGAAGGGTTTCGAAGGAGCGCAACGTTACTCGAGGAAGATTACAGGTCGTTTCATAACACTATGCACGTCTTGTACTTCCTCGAGGAAGTCCTCTTCCCAGCCGATGCACTGCTGCCAAAACTCTCCCGCAATTCGCTCAAGAAAACCCCCGCGGCCGCTGTCCCAGCCTCCTCCTCGGGTATACGACTACACTCTTCCAGCACCTTCTACGGCGTCCTCACAGTAAGATTTCCCCCGGTACGACGCTCTTCAAGGATACCGCCCTCTCTCCACCAGAGCGTCCCCCCTCATACAGACCCACCTTGCTGAGATACCACCCCCACGTCCGCGTCCAAGCCCATCCCTTCTCCAACTGGATCGGTCGACCTGCATAACGCCTTCAGATCCTCGGGTATACATACGCATCCCGCCTCGCGACAGGTCCCTACAGTTCTCTTGAAGAGGCCGCTCTGCTGTTCATCTCGACGGTATGCCTCAAGCAGGTCCGCGCACTCACAGAGTCCCGCACGACTGGATGCTTCTATCCCCCCTGCTCAGGCTCGCAATCCCCATTTTAGTCGATATTAACGGACGGACGCACAGAAAATGGACAAGCTTCTGCACTTTGACTACTCCGACGACGGGACCTTTTCGCTCAGGCAACAAGTGAAAGTGCCACCCAACTCCATACATTCTCCTCCCGCCGGTGAGATGCGGCCGGCCACTCACAAATTGCCGCATCTGTAGCACGCTTATCACCACTTGAGAGCCACCCAGCTCCTCTGTTTTGAGCGATGGACCGCCTTCCAGCAGACGGCTATTACCCTGTCGTTCCCCAGCAATGCCAACGAAGAAGATGAAGGAGAGGAGGAGGAGCCTCTTACCGTACAGGTGTCCCGACCACACTACACCAAACGAGACGGTCGGAAAGAAAATGAAACCCACGTCAGTCCACACTGGCGCCCCAAAAACAGCGCCGGCGGCCGGGTGCAAATTTGAAAGTGGGAAGTTGGGCGGAGCTCAGTCGACAAGGCTCGTTGCCAGCGCCTCCATCTATGAAGGCCCCCGCCTCATGTAAGTGCCCGTCCGCGATTCATGGACTCGAAGCATAATTTGATTTCCAACTTTGCCTGGCACTGTATGAGCGACGGACTGGTAGGCGAACGAAGGGATATGTATGCCCGAAGGGCAGTGTTGGTATGGGCTGGGCGAAAGCCCTGGAGGGCTTTCCTCCTGCGGAGCAGGGCCCTGATCTGAGGGCTGAGGTGAGCTGCGAGGGTGGGTGGGCAGCCTCACAGTGACAAGAGCAGATCAGGACCCAGTCCACAGGACTGTTAAAAGTGAAAAGCTGCGAGGCATGAGTCCAAGGAAGACGTTGGACACAAAAAGGGAGGGGTGGGTGGGGAAAAGAAAAAGGGCAGGCGCCCTCAAACGATGAAGGCGCACCCATCCTCGGCGAGGATGTGGAGAGCGATGCAGTCACGTGCTGCATCCTGCTTGGCGAAGTCCTTACTCTGTGGCTACGCTCATGCCTTGCTTCAACCCAGAGTTCCAAGCCATCTCCGAAAATCGAGACAGCAGATTTATTGGAGCTTCGCAAGGGGGCCATTCAGGTGACGACAGTCGAGAACGACGGCGCACCCATTAACTCGCTGTTCTCTACAGCTAGACGACGCTCCTTCAAGCACAATTTCCAATGATACCTTGAGGCTACATTTCCCGCCCTGCGTACGATTCAAATCCCAAGGGACTTGCTGTCATCAAACGGGGACGCAAGGTCGTCGTCGGAATCTTTTATAGCCAACTTCCGCATCGCGGTTCGCAAATTCGTCTTCTTTTGAGAAAGCTTCCATCGACCAAGCTGAGGTACTTTGGCTTTCCTCATCAAGTTCGTAGCCTCAACAAGTTCCATAGCAAAGATAGAAAGTCGAAGTCGCGTATTATACAGGAAGGTTTGGACCGGTTCCGTGAAGGTGCACCGCCGTGCGTCACCCTCTTCTTGGACTGCGTACGCTGATCTCTTCAACGAATTCTTACAATGCACACGCAGGGGGTGAGCGGTTGGACACCTCGCCTGGAATAGCTACGTTGTAGTGGCTGACGCCTCGAGTATTCGCTCTCATTACTTGTCCAATGATCCCAACAGACTTTACCCGACGCCGCAGAGTGCCGAGTACAACTCTATGGACGGCCTGCCTAGGGGAGGCGAAGGGACGAGTCACAGCGTGGTCGTTCTTGAATTCCGTTGACGGAGAATGCGGTTGACCTTTACAGAGTTCTCAAGTGCCCCATTAGCCTCTCCCTTCCGCCCCCTCAAAACGCGTCTGACCACCCTCCAGACCCAAGCACCGTACCTGAACCTCGGGACGTTTTTGGACAGTACGCAGTCGACGTTTTGTTCATCCAGAAGGTTCGGCCCCCCGTCAAGCATGCGGCCAAGTTGGAAGGACCTCGCGGCTCGCCGCCGATTGTACAATACAAAGCTGAGTGGCACCTCGGAGGCTTCCTTGACGCCATCGGACGGGGAAATTGAATGCTCTATCCAGTCTGCATGCCTACGGAACCCTTCTTTTCCCCAGTTGCGTGCACGGCACTAGGGCCGGCGTCAGTAGATGGGCTTCTTGGAACCCATTTATAGCCGCGAACCTCGCATCCGAAGGACCAGCTAGAACTAGAAGAACCGAAAGCAGGGTTCGCACAGTGGAGGCGTCGAGGTAAGCGTCCCCGCTTTCCTTTGTCCTCCGCGCGCTTACAGCCTCGCCCCCCCAGCATCCCCCACTCCCATACCACCGTCGTGGTCAACCTTGTACCTCCATAGACGCCGCCGTTCACGCCGCTGTCTCGAACACTAAGACAAACGCCGTCTGTCTCCGACGATGTTGTCACCCAGCCCACCTCGTGATAGTTTGAGCCGCAGTCGAACAGCCTCAGGGATGCGTGTGCCGTTCATGTCCGCCTTCTCCCGCAGGCATGAGTAGCTGCCGTTTTCTCACCTCAGGCACCTGTTTTTAGCCCCTATCTACCCCTTTTAGGGCGGGTTTTTTGGTGAGGCACAAGTGACCTAAAAGGGGCTTCATCCGCGTCGGCAATTACCGTTCCGGTGAGTCAATAATTACC